>CAUYQU010052445.1:0-27883 GCA_963574635.1 Cheracebus regulus
CAACAGAGTGAGACTCCATCACAAAAAAAAAAAAAAAAAAAAAAAAAAAAAGATCTTGGTGCCAGCCACTGTTTTCAGCACTTTCCACTATCACCCAATAACACATTGAGGTCAGTAACACATAGTTACTCCCCCACTTTAGAGATGAGAAGACTGAGGGAGGTTTAGTAACTCATTCCAGAACCCTCAGGTAGCCAAACACCTGGAACCCACAGATTGTTTCCAGAGCCTGAATTCTTAATCATTACACAAAATCCTCCTATTGCTCCTAATTATCTTTCAGTTTAATACCTCCAACATAATCTATAAAGAATGTTCTAAAACTTATAAATGCAATTCTTCATAAATAAAAACTGTATTTTCGTCATCATGTCCCATGAAAACAGATACATTTTACCAAATTTGGAGGGTTTGTTTGAGATAGGCGGACCTAAAATATGGGGCTACTGGAAAGACAAAAAAAAATTACTTTTCAAGGTGACTCCTAAAAGATGCCCCTAAAAGATGCTGAAACTGGGTTACGGAGTTGCAAAGAAAGCCCATAGGCATGGATATAAAATATGAAGCCCTAATCTTGTCACTGGGTGAGCACTTTTAATTAGATGCATTGATTTTTGGATCCAGCCTGGCTAAGAGGGTCTTAACATTCCCCACAGCTTGAATAAACTTCAGACAAGCTAAACTTGACTAAATAAACAAATGAAACAGGCTTCCTCCTGCCTCTTAGGCCCTTTCTTCCTTTTTCTTAAAGCATTTTATTTAGATAAATTGTCATTGTAAATTCTTTATCAGCCCCTTTGAGATGTAAATCTTTTTAAAAGCTTCTTGATAGTTTTACATCCCCGACAGTCTTTCTCAAAGACCTGAAAGCCATCCCTTTGACATGTAAGCATCAAGAACGACCGTATCCCTATCAACCAGTTCTGTGGAAGGTAGGAGCCTAATCTAGGCCAGCACCTTGCTTAAAGTGCTGAAAGGTTATTATAGCTTACTATTAATTATTATAATATTAGTACATTTTAATATATTCTACATTAATTGTTTACTTCTATTAAACCTTATAAAAATTTAGGCTATTATTTCATAAAATATTACAGTTCAACAACTCATCTCAATTTCCCTGAGCCTTTTTGCTCTTATAATAGAGAACATTTGAGAAAATAAAAAGACAAACCATCATCCATAATGTCATGATCCTATAAGCTAATTTTGTCTATATTGTCCTTTTTTTCATAAACATGTATAATTTGAACTAAAAAAATGTAAAGTAAAACAAGAAAAATATGCTCTAGTTCGGAAAATTAGCAAATGAGCAAAATGAAAAGTCCTGGAAACTCTACCTAGAGATATAAATCATCATACATGTGTTCATTTCTATAAACAGATGGAGCATCATCCAGTTTCCCAGTGGCCTACAAAGTGCCTGATGCTGCAGCTTTGAAATTATGTCCCCTTAGTGGGGGTCTTGGACAGGCCTTCTGGGTCTCTTAGGGCAAGAGAGGAAAGGGGAATTGAGTGGCTGAGACAGGGAAGTGGGAAACAACGATATTAAAGCATCTTCACTGTTGGATGTCTTGCTTAAGGCTTCCTCCTAAGATATTTTTAAACAAGGGAGGGTCTATTACTTAAAAAGTAAACTTATAGTTTTTAAAAGTGTAAAAGCAACATTCTAAATATAGAACAACAGCCTAAAGCAGCACACATTCTTTAAAGTTTAAAATAAATGTTAGTGCAGTTCAGAAAAAAAAGTAGGGTTAGGGTTATGGTTATGGTTCAAAAAAAAGCAAAATAAGTAAAATAAATATCAATCAAGAAAATACAATCATAAATAGGTTGTTTATTATAGAACAAAATGTTCCAGTTCCTCACTATCCTCACCTCATAAGGCCTCTCCAGAGCTTATCTGAGGGCCTGCAAGTGTTAGAAGACAGAGGAGGCTGCGGAGGTAAGTCCCAGGCCCTCCACAACCTCATCTCACACTTGAGGATATTTCAGAGACTGGGAGGCAGGAAGGAATATTCAAACTTCATAGAAGTGGGCCCACCAGAAGGTGGCACCAAAGAAACTCAAAGATAGAGAGAATTAGGTAAACTGGGTAAGACAAAGACACAAATAAATTTGGATTTGATCCAACCTTACCATAAGAGCTTTGGACTCAGGGAGAGGCAAGCATCAACCTAGGCTGGGATGGGTGTGTGTGTGTGTGTCTGTGTGTGTAGGTGGGTTTCATCATCCTGTCTGAGCTATTGAATCCATAGTTTTAAAAGTTCTGAATGAACTAAACTATTGCATCAATCTCATCTTTACATTTTAACTGCTCTTAATTGCAAACTGCTACTTCTGATTTCTTCCACCTTTCCTCTTCCTTCATCTCATTTCTCCACTTCCATTCCTTTTCAACACTCAGGTGCTGGTCAGTATGTAGTATTTCCCATCAATATCTACCCTGCAGCCACAATACATATGCATGCACTTACACACAAGTGCACCCCGATGGCCTCTGTTCAGGTCAGCAGGCAGGGGACAAAACCAGGTAACAGAATGACTCTTCCCCCTGTCTTCCTAGTGCTCCAATCTCATTTGGACATTATAGCTTTTGAAAGGGTTGGAACATCAAACAAAATGGACTTTACCCAACATATCAAAAAAGCAATTGATTTTAATATAATACAAAATAATACTTTAGGTGCCAGCACCACAATTAGACTGTGTTATAAAAACACAGGAATCAGAAGTTTTTATTTCCAACCAACCAAATAAATTGGCATTAAACTAGTTTTTCCTTTACAGGGGAACAAACAAGGACAGAGGCAATTAAATACTGTCCACAGGACTCAAAGAAAAAGTGAAAGCCTCAAAAGCAAGCCTTCTGTTTCTAAGTCTGTGGTATCATTCTCCTCCTGGGAGCCCCAAATATCTGTGAACTCCCTCCTCCACTCTCGCTTCCTCATACAACATCAAAAAGTGAGTTTACTCAAAGAGCGTTTGTGTAGAACGTTCACTACCTGTTTGGGGAGGAGAAAATGAAGAATAAACTCCATAATCTTGGACCAGAAGCTTACACCCTGGAGGAGACACATACAGAAATGTGTAGTTTCAAGCCAGTCAGGTGCTCTATAATAGGATAATTTTCCAAGTGCTAAGGAATCCCTCAGAAAAGCAAAAACAAACAAACAACAAACAAACACTCTGTAGAAGCCTAGGAAGACTTGCCAGAGAAGTTGACTTTGAAAGCTGGGCGGGCATTCTGTAGGTGGTGAAAGCAGGGGTGCAAATTTTAGGCTGAGGAATTAGCAGGTGCCAAGAGTGTGGCAGGAATACAAAGGGCATGGTTTGTGTGGGGCTCATGGGGTGGGTCTCCAGGGTTTCCTGTGCGCCACGTGGTTGTGAGACAGGATGGACCCCTCATGCCACATTTAGGAGTCTGAACTTGAGATTATGGTCTGGAAAGCCATGCATGGTTTTTAAACAAACATCTAAAGCCCCATTGCGAGTCCACTAGGGCTTTAGAAAGATGACCTACTTCAGTATTTGGTCTGAAAAGAGCCTGGGGAACAGGCGGGTAGGCCACCATCATGGGCCAGGGACTGCTAATGGCAGAGGGATTGTCTGCAATAGAGAAGTGGGGGCTGGGATTGCCTGGCAGACTGATTACTCACATAGGGATAGAGCACAGGAGGGCCAAGTCCCGAGGCACCTAGCTGTTATAAATTCATACCCAGGGTGGGTCATGAACCATTGGAATTTTATATGAGGAGTCAGGCCTGAATGGGGAGTATGACGCGTTCCATTTGAGATGCGTGGAACACACCATACCAGGTGAACCTGTAACAAAGACAGTCAAAGATGTTTGTAAACAGTTAACTGGGGATGAGCAGACGGTCTAGAGCCAAAGACCCGGAGCCACCAGTATCCTGATCCAAGATTCCATGAAAATGGATGACAACGCAGAACATCTAGTGGAGGCACCAGGGAAGAAATCCACCTGTTTCTCGGGAATTTCCAATATCTGGTGGTAATAAAAGGAAGCAAGAGAGGAGGAAGAGGGAAAGAGAGAGAGAGAGAGAGACTGCGACCCAGCCATCTGGGTGTACTGGGAGAACTCCGAGGACGCGCCTGCCCTCCGAGGGGGCCCCGGGAAGAGGGTGCGGGCTAGGCAGAGCCTGAGGCAGGGAACGGGGGGGCCCGGGGAGCAGCCCTGGGTAAGGCCGTTTGGAATGGGGAGGTCTCAGGAGCGGGGTAGCAGCCTGAGGACCGAGGGTGTCCGGAAAGTGAGGAATTGGTTAACGTAACGCCTGTGGCTGCCACAGACGGGACGTAGGCGAAGAAGCACCTCCCGCCATCCCATTTGAGAGGAGGCAGCCAATGAAGAAGAGAACATGAAAGACGCAGAAAGGCGAAGGGAGGGGTGGAAGGAACGGAGGGAGGGGACGGCGAGGAGGCGAAGGTGCCGCCAATAGGCTGTAAGCACAGCGGGGAGCGGGGACCCAGCGCCTCCGGGACCTGCCCCGCGCGCCCCGGAAATTCCAGGCCGGGCCTCCGGCGTTCCCAGAGCCTCCTCCGCAGCCGCGGCTCCTCCCACTCCCGTCCCCGGGCTCCCGCCGGAACTTCCGGCGCTTCCAAACCCACGGCCCGCGTCACCCGTCGCGCCTGCCCGGCAGCAAATCGCAGTCCGACCAACAGACGCTCCCTCTCCGGGTGCAGCTTAAGAGTCAGGGTCTGCACGCTCCGGATCTCGGGGCCAGGCCCTCGGCCTTGGGACCCCGGCTGGTGCCCCGGCGACCCCTACAGCCCCGCAACTCTCTTTCCCGGCCGCTCCCCGCCGTCATTTTCCTAGTTCCTGCCCGCCTTTGCGTTGCTCTGGATCCTGCTCCTGGCCTTCCTCCCGCCCCCCTCTCTCCTACGCTCCAGGGAAGAGGGGACCCCCGTGGGAACCTGGGCACCTGCGTGCCTGCCCCGCCCAGTACCTGGGAGAGGCCCCAACTCCTGCTGCTGCTGCCGCCGCCGCTGCTTCGACTATTCCTGCTTTGTAGATGCTTCACGTCCGCCTTGGTTGAGGGCAAGGCTTCCGGCAGATGACTCAACCGTCCCTGTGCTGGCCTGTGCAACCCCTGACTCCGAATCCGAGCTGAGCCCGCTGGCCTGTGTGGATGTCTGTGGGCACCGGAGAGAGGGCCCGTGCCTGGTCCTCGGAGGGTGGTTGTGGAAGGCTTTGCTCAATAGGACATTGGTTTGTTTTCCTGGGTTACTGTGTTCAGTATTCGTGTTTCGGGTGTATGTATGCAAGAGCACTCGCAAAGTGAGGACTTAACTTTGAAACTTTAAGGGCAAAACCAGAGGGTTAAAGTTGCTAAGGTCAGCAGTTTCCAGGCTATTTTGGCGTGACACCCATCAACACAAGTTTTGACACTCATCCCAGTGGATCTCTATGAATTTATACGTAATAACGTGCTCAATATACGTAATAACGTGCTCAATACTAATGTATTCTAAATGCTATAAAGCATATAAACAAATTTAAAATTGGATTGATAGCTATCATGGGGAAAAGGTCTCAGGAGGGAAATGGACTGATTTAAATGGAGTAAAGACAGCATTGGTTCTACCTATTAAACCTTGACATTTGATTTTCAGTCCATATACGAATCACTCAAAGATATTTGATTGGAATCTAATTAGTAAGAATCTATCCTCTTGAAATCAGTTTTTAAAAATAATTTTTATATTTTCAACAGTTTGAAGCCCACCGAACTTTTGGAAGATTTTTATGAAGGTTAGAAACCTACGTTTCCAAGTTTTAAAAGTGTTCTGAGAATTTTAACATTTTTTAATAACAAAGTCATACAGTTATGGAAAAATATCCCAGGAGGGGTTCTCAAAATGACCCCAGACACTTTTGAAAAACAGTTCATTTCTCATTCATGGAAAAGATGGACATTTACGTGAAAGGCATTCAATTGTATTTTTTAAAAAAACATTTGCTAGGTGTTCCACTACTGACAACAGCTTATCATCACAGAAAAGGTCAGCACTGGAGGGAAGAGAGCTTTTACAAAAGAAAAAAAAAATGCAAATGTGTAATTAATTCTTTTTTAAAAGTACACTTATATGAGATAACAAGCAAGTCAGCATTTTTCAAAAGACTGATGGCTGCTTTCCTGCTTATTACAAAATATTATAAAAGTTCTGCTATTTAACATCCTAGGTTTTTGTTTTTTAAAACTGTAGTGATACCATCTGGTCGCAAGCATTCCTCGCAATATCTTGCTGAAAGCAAGGGCACAAGAATGATTCTCTCAACCCTGTATTTTGTGAAACATGCTTCTCAGTGTCTGTGTAGAGGTTCAAAGAGCCAAGTTTCGATTCAACCTCAGTTATCCCAGATCCCAAAGTCTGCTGCTCTGCTTCCGGAGAGGAACTGGACAAGCTGAATAGGAGTCAGTGATAAACACGGACACTCAAGTTTAGAGCCTCACAGAACAATTTTGAAAAGTAATCCTTGCCACTTCAGGTTTATAGCAGACCCCTGCTATTTAAAGCGTTCTTACTCTAGAAAGTCTTTCAAAAATCTTAGCCCTAACATATCTTTGACTGAACATGACTGGGATAAAGAGTACACAGGGATTCGTTCTCAGGGTCTCAAGGCAAGTGGTGGTGAAGGGAAGGTCTTAATCTGAAACATCCATATCTCCAGGGTTTTCACTCTATTCCCACTATGCCGGAGTGGCCAACTGTCCACTTGATTAGGCCTAGCTTATCCTAGCCCTCTGTTTTTTTGTTATTTTTTTTTTGTTATTTTTTTTTTTTTAATTGAGATGGAGTCTTGCTCTGTCGCTAAGCTGGAGTGCAGTAGTGCAACCCCCACCTCCTGCTAACCCTCTGTTTTAAGGAAGGAAGTAGACCTCCTCCTTCCCAGGACGTAAGTACATGAGTTACCTTTACTCCTGCATCCTTAATCTCTTCACTGTTTGTTACAAAGTCTTAGAGTGCAAATATGCTCAATATCTCACACATTAAAAACAAATATGCTTTCTTTACTTTTTATGCCTTGTAACTACCACCTTTCTTTTTCATTTTTCCATTCACAGTGTTTTTTTTGTTTTGTTTTGTTTTTTGAGACGGAGGCTCTGTTGCCAGGCTGGAGTGTAGTGGCGCAATCTCGGCTCACTGCAACTTCCACCTCCTAGGTTCAGGCAATTCTCCGGCCTCAGCCTCCCAAGTAGCTTAGACTACAGGTGCCTGCCACCACACCCAGCTAATTTTTTTATTTTTAGTAGAGATAGTGTTTCAATCATGTTGACCAGGATGGTCTCGATCTCTTGACCTCGTGATCTGCCCACCTTGGCCTCCCAAAGTGCTGGGATTACAGACCTGAGCCACTGCACCCTGGCCCATTTTTTTTTTAATAAAAAGTGTACACACACTGGGGTATGTTGGGGGACAGGAGGCTAGGGGAGGGACAGTGGGGGGTGAGGAGGTTGTGGAGGGATAACACTGGGAGAAATGCCTGATGTAGGTGACAGGAGGGGATAGAAACAGCAAACTGTGGTGTGGCAAGGAAAATTGCTTTAGCCAGGCTAAAATGTAATAGCTTCTCAGGCTCACAGGCTACGTGATTAAGGCACTACAATTAATCAGGCCAATGCCAGGTGCAGACACCAGCCTCATTTCAATGGAATTCAAGAACTCGCCGCTCAGGGTCACACGGACCCTGAGAAGAAACCCCCTTGTCTCTAGCTGCTGGCTTTGGCTTCTGAACAAACTGCTTGCTTACTGATATTGGGCGTTTTCACTGTCTCTAACTGCTGACCTTGGCTTCTGTACAAACTGCCTGCTTGCAAAGATCCCCAGTCCCCACCCCCGAAAATCCCCCAGCCCCTAGAAGAAGTGTTTTCTTGGTATAAAAGCCCAGCTCTCCCTCAACTCGGGACCACGGGTTGGAGAGACATGAGTCCTCCGTGGTCGCCGGCAATAAAGACCCTGCAGTTCGTCATACTTTTGTCTTGGTGCTGATCTTCTTATCTCGCTAAAAATACAACACAAACCACCATGGCATGTGTGTACCTATGCAACAGTCCTGCAAGATCTGCACATGTACCCCAGAACTTAAAAGTACAACTTTAAAAAAAGTTTACATCTGCAAAAAAAAAAAAATTGAATTATTTAAAAAAGTTTTGTTATCATTAAATAGCCAAAAATACATTAAACTTTCCCTTAAAAAGTGTACTCATAGACTGTTGTCCTTTTATCACCATTGATTCACTTTTGACTCCTTTGCAGTTAGATGTCCATCCAAACATTTTCTGAAAGTGCAGCTGATAAGGACACTAATTATCTTCTAATTGCCTTGGCCAGAAGATATGTCCCAGGTCTTACTTCATTTTGTTTGTTGGCGACCTTTAGCCCTTTTTCCTCTTTGACCTTCCCAGGCTGTCCGGAGCACCCTTCCCTTCTTTCCTGAATCCTTTGCTTGGTATCCAGATTCCTTTCCTCCCATTATAAACCCTCTTCTTTTCACTATAATATGATCTTCTTGTATGACCTCTCCTATATCCATAGGTTCATGTTTCAACTTTTATTTCTTTAAAATCTCTAACCTGTCTCTTGGGCCGTAAATGTTGCCTGTGTACTACTGGACATCTCAGAAACCTGGGTGTGTCCCTCCCCAGTTCTCTGAACTAAATGATCAAAAGCTTTGTTATTTCTATCCATACTCTCTCTCATCCATACTTTCTCCCATCCATACTCACTCTTTCACCTCCATCATGTCTCATGTCTCTCCTAAACAATTAATTTTCCTGCCTTCAGTTCTGATCCATGGCAACCTATTGTCTACTCTGAAGTTCAAGTAAACATTCCAATTCTAATTTATACCTCAGTTTAAAATCCTTTATAACCTCTTATCCAAAAAGATAAATTATAAACTATTGAGCAAGGACTTAAGCCTCTTAAAATCTTGATTTCCCTCTTCTTTTCTTTAGAGCCATAATGAAGTATTTACATTCTTTCATATCCTCCACACATATACATGGGATTCCTGGCATGCAAGCTTGTCTTTCAAAATTCAGTCAAATAATGTCTCTTGCAGGATGCTTTCACAGAGCTTTCCAGCTTTGGAATTCTGCTTTTAAAGCTCCACATTCCCACTCTGCACCCCAAACCAGTTAAGTAAAGATATCTTGGGGGAGGGAACCAGGCAGCAGTATTTGTAAAGCTCACTTGGTGATTTCCCTGTGGAATCCTAAAGGTAACTGTTCCCAAGAACTCTCCTCAATAAGCCTTGCTGCAGGATTCACCCCTATCTTTTCTCCATGGCTTTGAAACCCTCTCTAGTGGCTACAGACTAACATTTGAACTGTGTCCAAACTTACCTGCTCTGCCAGTTGAAAATGCCAAGGTCACTTTTCCACTGTGCATCAATTTCTCCTTGTTAGTACTAGACTCAGACTTTGGGCCACACTTGGTCCATCCACTCCTTTTCCTCTTTGACCAGCAAAAAGGATTAAAAGATGAAAAATGTTTTCTTTCCTCCATGAAACTTCCAGCAAATGCTTGTTGGTTTGAAATCCTTTACGAAGGACATAATATGGTCACTGAGAGTTTGGTTGTAAACATGAATATCCCATACAGGAAACACAGTGCATGCAGGTGCAAAGAGGCACAAGATGGCACCATGATTTCGGAAAACCATGACATATCTTGCAGTGGTACAGATAGTGGAATGAGGCACTGCAAGAGAGTGTCTGATGTGTCCACAGAGCCACGTCATGAAGGGCCATGCCGACTGTGTTGGTGGGGTTTCTTCGTTACCTTGTAGACTATGGGGAAACATGAGGATTTTAAGCTGGGGAGAAACGTAGTCATATTTGTATTTACAAAGTTCCCTCTGGCTGCATCATGGAGCATATGGCAGGAGGCTACCATTGCCTGCAGTGAGGTGTTAGGGACACAGCATGGTTGAGAGATGAGGAAGGCTGAAATGTGTGGGTAACCCCCCATATAGGTACCAAGGAAGGAGAGCTCAGCAGAATCCTGGCACAATTAAGACCTCAAGAATATCTCAGTTTATAGTGTTACTATTCAGTTATTTCCCTTTATATAATCCTCTATATATAATCATGCTAGTTCATAGAATGAGTGCCTAAAGAAAAACTTACCAGTTATTTCCATATATATATATATATATATCACCCTATCTTAGTTAATAATTGGAGGAATGCCTAGAGTAGACACAGTACAGAGTATGAATTAAGGAATAAGCAGCTTATAGTTAGAGGAGTGTCCAGAGCAGACACAGTGCCAAGCATGATTTAAGGGAAAACAGTTATACCAGGACAAGAACCCATGGCCCAGGTGGCAGCATTCAGTATCGTAAAGATATCCGCTGTATGGCAGGCTTGGGGCAAGAGCCACTCCTCCTGATAGAGGAGTTGTAGGACTTTGCTCCAGTTCTTGTAGTAGGCTGCCCTCAGACAAGCAATCGCACCTTGGTGACTGTGAACTTTATCAGCTCTTGTTACTGTGGTACTCAAAAGCATCTTCCTATATAACTCATTGGAAGCTGCCAGCAGGTGACAGTAACCCTGACTGCTCTGGCATTGCTGTGTGACTTAAAGCATCCTCCGATATATCTGAGAAGTAGCTTGCCCATAGATAGAGATATTGCACACTGCACCCTCTTCACTGTGCACGCCCACCTCCATGCCTCGGTGATCTAATGGGGGTGGACCCCTTACTGCACATGGCCCTTGCCTCAATGACCTAATGGGAATGGATCCCTTGCTGTGCACTGTCCACCTCCTAGCCTAGGTGACCTAATGGGGGAAGACCCCTTGTTTTATTGCTCACAACCCTATCACTATCCTTAAAGATGATTTCACTCACTGCCCTGCCCCCTAATCTATACACAATAAATACACAAGCTTCTGGACATTCAGGGCCTCACCTGACTCTGCTTATAAGTGGCGTGGCCCCCCTGAGCCCAGCTGCGTATTCCTTGTACTTCAGTGTCCTGTCTCTATTTTTCAGATCCTGCACCTCAGCACAGCATAAGGGACACCCCACTACCCTGTGGAGCCCTCAGGCCTACATCAATGGAGTGAAGGCAGGGGAAATGGAGAGGAGGACATGGCCTTGAGGAATTTCAGGACACAAATTTGGTATCACTTCTTGGGCCATGAAAGGAAGAGGGAGCAGAAAGAATCAAAGATGAATCCAAGAAAGAACAAATCTGATTTTTGGAATAATGCAATGAAATGCATAATTGGTCGGTTTTCCTAGGTAAGGAATTTGTCTGCAAGTCTATGTTTATGAGGATCAATTAGATTTATTTTCTGAGTGTGGACAATTTAAACACCGAGTCCTAAAGGGAAACCCATCAGAGTGACTATAGCCCAATTTCAGAGCGAGCCTGAACAAGCTCCCAACTCATGAAGCCTTCCACCTGGCCCACTAGGAAGGTGACAGGTACCTGATAAGAAGGTTCCAGACTATATCACTCAGTGTCTCAGAAACTGTACTCAGCTTCATCTTCTGCCTTCTTGTCTTATATCTAACTTTTCATCTCTTCAATCAGTACTGGGGAGTATCTGCTGGTTCTCAACTCCCAACTCAACCTTGACCTAGTTTTGGCTGACTTCTTTGGCTTCTGACTTTGTGGCCCTCAGAAAGGGCCCACTCCTAAGCTAGTCTCAGGTTGAGCTACTGGCATCTCCAAATTAGACTTCCGCTTGTCAAGAAGGAGGTAGAGTCCAGACATAGTTGGAACTTCCTAGCATGGTTTGCGACCTCTGAGCTTCTTATTGTTAAATGAACAAATACTCCACCTTAAAGAGGCTCATGGAGTGGGGCACAGTGGTTCATGCCTGTAATCCCAGCACTTTGGGAAGCCGAGGCAGGCGGATGTGAGGTCAGGAGTTCCAGACCAGCCTGGCCAACATGGTGCAACCCCGTCTCTACTAAAAATACAAAAATGAGCCGGGCATGGTGGCGAGTGCCTGTCATCCCAGCTACTAGGTGGGACTGAGGCAGGAGAGTGCTTGAACCTAGGGAGGCAGAGGTTGCAGTGAGCTGAAATCTCACCACTGCACTCCAGCTGGGCAACAGAGCGAGACTCTGTCTCAAAAAAAAAAAAAAAAAAAAGTCTCACAAGACTTTCAAAACGTCCCTCTGTGACTGACCATATTCTCCAGCTGCAGGTACTTACTTCATACATGCCCAGCCACACCTCTCAGTCTCCCATGAGATTCCCAGCAAGCTTCCCGGGTTTTGAAAAAGTGTTAGGCAAAACAACAACAACAACAACAACAAAAACAAAACACACTTGCTTCTGCTAAGTAATGCTAGAGAAACAGAAGTAGCATCGTAAAATGAAAGCATTCGAAAGAATCATATTGTTGATTTTGTAGGGGAGGATGGTGAAATAGAGATAGTTTGTGTGATTTGCCCAGAGCCCCATCAAGAATTCATGGGAGAATTGAGACTACAGTCAGGTCTGGCCACATTCTCAGAGAACTACTTTTTCTGCCACACCCTGCAGTAATAATATTGCCACAAAACAATTGGGACAGTGTTTCACATATTCAGTGATGGAAGAATAGTTTAATTGTAATGAATAAATGTCAGCAAAAATTAATCCAATTGTGATAACATTTAAGGAATGGCATGTTCACTCTCTAGAAGTTGGACTAAATGTTGAAATGGAGTGTGCCTGTCTGTGATCTGTGGTGCTGTGTTGCTGTAGGGAAATTCCTATTTTTAAGTTGAAATGTGTTCTGCCTGCATTTGTGCTGATTCTTTTGATACCAGTGTGCCTATCCTAGCGGGTACACTCAATGTTCACAAATGCATTCTCTTTTCAGTTTTCCCACCACTTCTCTCTATTCAAACAATTAAAACCTTGAATATTATCTGGTTACTCCTTTGTGGTAATGAATCATTTTGCAGGATCTACTTCTGTCATTTTTCATTAACATTCCCCAGACAAATGAGTACTCCTTACTAACAGCACAATCTTAATTTCAAACAGACTACTGAGTTATAAAGTAGATATCCAGATCATCCAAAATATACTGGCTGTGGTTTGGGTATGGATTTTTGTCTCCACCGAAACTTACATTGCGATTTAGTCCCTGGCATGCCAGTGTTGTACTTAGAGGTGTCTGCGTCATATGGGTGGATTCCTTGTGAAAGCCTCGGTTCTCCTGGTAGTGAGGTAGAACTCGTTCTCAAGGAATGCATTAGTTCTGCCAAGAGTGGGATGTTATACAGTAAGTCTCCTCCTGTGTTTGGTTCCTCTTCGCATGTGCCTGCATCCCCTTTGACCTTCTCCACCGTGTTTTGACATGGCACAGAAGCCCTCTCCAGAAGCCTGGGGATGCCAGTGCCATACTTCTCGTGTAGTCTGCAGAACATGAGCCAAATAAGCCTCCTTTCTTTATAAACTACCCAGCCTCAGCTATTCCTGCATAGCAACACAACACAGACTAAGACAATGCTTATATTAAAATGTCTTGATTATTACCAAGACAAATGTAAGCAATGAAACATAAATGTTGTAGAGCATCTGCTGACCAAGGGTATGGAGAACCCAGTGGACCTTAATCTGAAAAGTGTTACATTCATATGCCTGGTATTGTATTCTAAGGAACTTATAAAAGAAAAAGGTCTCCTGATATGACATTGCCTGGAAACTGCCATTAGTCCCCTATTAGTGAATTGTCAGTCTCTCCATTAATTTCAAGGGTGTTAAAGGGAAGTATTAAGTGACAAAGAGTTTGAAGGCAATTGGAAAGGTCTCTTTGGTTTCTAAATGTATCTTTTTGTGCTTTGATTGAACGTGTTGCCGATAGGGAAATTGAATGGCAGATCCCTAATATCGTCTCAGATTTTAGTTTATCAATAGAATTACCATTGATTGTTGAAACAGTGTGAGCTCATACCAATTGTTCTAGTGTCCTGTCTAATTCAGCATTACTCTCAGAATTCTCATTTTTTAATGGAGTAGTTATTCTAATATCTGCATTCCCTCAAGCCAGGATGGGTTTGGTAGACCCGCACTATGGACTTCAAACTTCTGCCCCACTCTTTCATAATAGTGTGAGAGATGCTTATTCAGTTATATCAGGCAGTGTCCACTCTGAAAACAAAAACTACATCAGAGATTTGAAGAGAGGAGAATATAGAGAAATATGAAGTAATAGATTTAAAAAAAAAACTGTAATGGGAGCAGATGTAGAAGGTTCAAAAGAGAAATTGCCACTTCATGTCTTGGGGTAAGTGAACAAAAAGAACTAAGGACTTAGGAAAAGACACATGCTGTATTATGTCCTCACAAAATTTTTACGTCAAATCTCTACCCCCTAAGATGATGGCATTTGGAGATAGGGTATTTGGGAGTTGACTGGGGTAAAATAAAGTCAGGAGAGTTAGGCCCTCTTGAAGGAATTAGTGGCATTAAAAGAAGAAGAGAGAAATTGCTCTCTCTGCCATGTGAGGACCCAGCCAGAAGGCGGCCTTCTAGAAGCCAGGAATAGAGCCCTCATCAGAAACTAAATCTCCTGGTATCCTGATCTTGGACTTCCCAGCCTCCAAAATGCTGAGAAATGCCAGTTGTTTAAACTCTCTAGTCTATGGTACTTTATTTTCTGAGACAGATCCTCACTCTGTTGCCCAGGCTGGAGTGCCGTGGCATGATCTCGGTTCACTGCAACCTCCACCTCCTGGGTTGAAGCGATTCTCCTGCCTCAGCCTCCTGAGTAGCTGGAACTACAGGCAGGTGCCACCATGCCCAGTTAATTTTTTAGGTTTTGTTTTTGTTTTTATTATTGTTTGTATTTTTAGTAGAGATAGGGTTTCACCATTTTGGCCAGGATGATCTCGAACTCCTGACCTTGGGTAATCTGCCCACCTAAGTCTCCCAAAGTGCTGGGATTACAGATGTGAGCCACCACACCCAGCCTATGGTATTTTATTATACCCACCTGAGTAAGCTAATAGGACTGAATGTCCCAAGGCTGAGATTCAGAGCTCTTTGGAACTGTGGCTGCCACAGGCACATGCAGTCTGCAGTGGCTATGAAACTTGCCAGAGGGCCAGAGCTGGTCACAGAAGCCATCTGCCCTTGCTGGAGGGTGTGGGCAGGCAAATGCACATGGTTGCCAGTGGTGGCATCTTGACCAAATGCGGAAATGGCCATTGTGTGGAGA
Organism: Cheracebus regulus; assembly: GCA_963574635.1. Taxonomy (NCBI): domain Eukaryota; kingdom Metazoa; phylum Chordata; class Mammalia; order Primates; family Pitheciidae; genus Cheracebus; species Cheracebus regulus. The sequence goes on from CAUYQU010052445.1 coordinate 15,207, forward strand.
AAGCATGGCCTAAGGATGTGGCTACAGATGACCAAGTGGCCTGCTGGGTGCCTACACTGAATAATCCTAGGAAGATCAGAATCTACAAAGTGCATTTCTACTGCTATCTCCTTACAATGCCTCTCTAGCTCCCTCTATTGGCAGAGCAGAACACTGGGCCAACCAGTGAAGTTCTTGTTACAGGATCCAGGTTTACTAACACAAAGTCCACAAAGGTAGATTTAGAGCTGATAGACAATAAATTGATACCTGGCACAGCAATGAATAGAGTTCTCAGGTAAACCTGTCATTAAATATGGGTGATAACTAATGAATCTGTCCCTCATTTCCTGATCTTCTCCAGAATCCTTCATTTCAAGGACAGTATGTAAGAAATTCACTGATAAAACATTGTATGCTTGGTCACAAGCAGCTAGGGAAAGCAAACTACTTTTGACCAGGCGCGGTGGCTTACGCCTGTAATCCCAGCACTTTGGGAGGCCCAGTTGGGTGGATCACGAGGTCAAGAGATCGAGACCATCCTGGTCAATATGGTGAAACTCCATCTCTAATAAAAATATAAAATTGGGTACGGTGGTGTGCACCTGTAGTCCCAGCTACTTGGGAGGCTGCGGCAGGAGAACTGCTTGAACCTGGGAGCTGGAGGTTGCAATGAGCTGAGATTGCACCACTGTGCTCCAGCCTGGGTGACAGAGCAATACTCTGTGTCAAGAAAGAAAGAAAGAGAGAAAGAGGTGGGGGAGAGGGAGGGAAGGAGAAGACTACTTCTGAAATCAACACTACTATTGGTGGGAGAGGAATTTTATGTTGCATTCCCCAACAGCCACTAGATGTGCCAATCAGATGTGCATGTTCCATGCTATGGCCAGCGAGTATCAGGTCAACATCAGCGTGTGCAGAAAGCCCAGAGGATTGGAAACCTTCCTCCAGTCCTCTGCCCCCTCCATCTCCTTCAACACAGAAGCTTCAAGTCAGGAAAGGAAAGGCCACCTTTCACATGCAGAACCACATCAGCTTCTGGAGGGGACCTCTTGCAGGCACAGCCTCCATCTTCGCAGCCTCCAAATCATCCCCTGCTTTGCGTATTCTACACCTCCTGCTATCAGTCTTACAGTCTTAAGAGATAAAAATAAAGGGTAGCGAGGTACACCAAAGGCTGGTCTATGGGAAATCTGTCGTGGAAAGATTTTATTCTCAGGACCCTTTCTGCAGGGGACAGCTGTCTAAATCTTTTGCAACTGTGGCCCTGCAGCCCTCTTTGAAAAGAGGGTGCAAGAGCCTTAGAGTTCCCATTTATTAATGCGCAGAAGGACTGAAGTCTCTCAGGGCCCCCATCCAGGACTCCAGGAGAGGATAGAAACACTTGCTGAGTTCATAGAGCCCAGATGCACCTGACCTGAGGTCCACATTCCAGGGTGCTCATCCCTGGGGTCCAGGATGATGTGCTTTTGGTACTGGAAGTTTCTGAGTCCCACTTTTCCAATGGGAGAACAGCCAGAGAAATCCGACTTCATGTTAAAGGGAGTCAGGTTTCTGGTCCCTACTCCTCCTGCACTGTGGTGACAGCTGCCCTTCTGGCAGGTGCGGATACAGGCAAGTTTCGCAGTAACAAGAGGAAGAGATTACCTGTGGCTCTCCTGGATGTACCAGGCTTGTTTGAGTAATTTTCCAGTTTTTTGCATTACCAGACATTGGATCCATGTTCTACCTCATTGCTAGCTACAAGAACTTGTTAAAGTTACTTAACTTCTGAGTCTCAGATTCCTCACGAGTTTATTATCCCTGAGGATTAAATAATCCATGTAAAATGTTAACATCTCTGAAGAGATGAGACCAACTTTGTTCCTAAAATTCAATTCTAAATGGAATTCACTTTGTGGATACTTAGAAGAAACACTACATAGTGTAATGGAAATGTCTTAGTGCAATTTCACGAAAGACATGGAATCATTATTTGGGAGGCTGGACCTTTCACTGAAGCGTAGTTGTTTTAATCATCTCATATTCACCTTGTTGGTGAAGGAGGAATCTCCCCCACTAAATAGTAGGAAATAACCAGACACACAGCATGAGACAGGGACAGATGAAATTGGCAGCAGTTCATTAGTCCTATCTGCTCACAGCCCAGGGAGGGAGGATACCACGTGCCCTACAGGGTCACAGGAGAGCTGCATGTGGGAATAGAGTGAAACAGCAGGGGCTGTGGGAGGCAGGCTTTGTACTACAAGAGGAAGAGATGAACCCGGACTCCTCCAGATGTGGCAGGCTTGTTTGAATAATTTTCTAGACTGGCAGGGAATTGAGCCAGGTTGAGACCCAGGTGAGGTACAGCTGACTGGTTGATAGGGGAGCTAAGAAGGGCGAGGAGCCTTCCTGCTCGGTGGGTGACTAGGGTACAAATATCTAACAAGAGCAGGGGACCACATGGCCAAGACTCTGAGACACTGAGAAGCCCACAGATGTCAAAGCGGCACAGGGATTTCAGGCCTTACAAGACAGAAATAAAATATTGAGTGATAACCCTTCAGATACAACTGACAAACATTCATATTCATTCCTCTAGGAACAATATGCATATTGTTTTTCTCTATGATTTATGATTTACATGGCTAAAGTCTGATTACATTATATTTCTATAACAGATAAAACCATTATCATTCATTTTTATATTTCACTATTAATATGATTTGATTATCCTCATTCCAGGAGAAAGGAAAAAGAAACACCCTCCTGCTTGGATAGTTAGAGGCTACTCCATTTATATTCCCCATTCCCAACTCTTACTCCACTTGACTGGACTATCCTCAAGGCAGTGCAAAAAGGCATGTGTTTCCCTGAGGAATAGGGCGCCACTCAGTTGCCCCTGTCTGTAACACTCGGAGGCTCTCTCTGCAGTGGAAGAATCACATGGACTGATTACTGCCCACCTTCCTGTCTTCTTTCTAAGTCCAAGTGTTGGGCAGAGGAGGAAGAGAAATGAGAGTATCAGCAACCTCTGATATTCTCTTTCTTCTCTCAGTACACATGCAATGTGGATGTTTCCTTGCAATCCTCAGTCCCATTCTCTCCCTGAAGCTAAGTAGCTGGCTTGGGTACAAAGGGGAAAGTGGGCCAGTTATGGAATGAAAATATGGGTTGTGAAGTTCTGAGAGCTCAGGGTCTTTCTGGCTGTAAGGGGGTTGGTGGAATGTCTTTTTAGCTGTGCCCCAGAAAACAATGTAATTCTCCCTCTTCAATCTAACTCATTTGTGTGTTCCCTTATCACTGATCACAACAGTTGCATTTCAAGCCTGTAACACAAATGGCCACAAAAAGCTTAGCTTCCTTTTCAAAACATATTTTAAATAATATAGAAAGACACGTAATGTATACCCATGAAGCGTCTCAAACTACATTACTGTGAATAGAACATATCTAATCATCTCTGCCTCCTGGTAGCAAGTGGAAATTTTCAGAGGAAGTGAATGGTTGTACATTTGAATAGGATTGTGACCCACTGATCCCTGTGAATGCAAACTATGAATAAAACAGAAGGCCGGGCAGGGTAGCTCAGGCCTGTAATCCCAGCACTTTGGGAGGCCAAGGCGGGCAGATCACCTGAGGTCAGGAGTTTAAGACCAATCTAACCAAAATGGAGAAACCCCGTCTCTACTAAAAATACCAAATTAGCCCAGCATGGTGGCATATGCCTGTAATCCCAACTACTCAGGAGGCTGAGGCAGGAGAATCGCTTGAACCTGGGAGGTGGAGGTTGCGGTGAGCCAAGATCGTGCCATTGCACTCCAGCCTGGGCAACAAGAGCGAAACTCCATCTCAGAAAGAAAGAAAGAATAAAGAAACACCCGGGAAATTGGACTAAATTCTCACTGGTCTCAGTTAACTGCTCTCTCACCCTTTGTGCCAGCTTCTAAAGAGCTGGTAAAATTCTAGAATAGAAGTCGCTTCTGAAAATTTCTTTTCTTTTCTTTCTTTTCTTTTCTTTTCTTTTCTTTTCTTTCTTTTTTTTTTTTTAAGACAGAACCTTGCTCTGTCGCTCAGGCTAGAGTGCAGTGGCATGATCTCGGCTCGCTGGAGCCTCTGCCTCCCAGCTTCAAGCAATTCTCCTGCCTTAGCCTTCCACGTAGCTAGGACTGCAGGCATGCGCCACCATGCCCAGCTACTTTTTGTATTTTTAGTAGCGATGGGATTTCACCATGTTTGGCCAGGCTGTGTCAAACTCCTGGCCTCAAGTGATCCGCCCGCCTCAGCCTCCCAAAGTGCTGGTTACAGGTGTGAGCCACGTGCTGGACTACTTCTAATAACTCTGAGTCCTGCTCACTATACTTCCTCCACACTCTCCATTTCGCTTTCTATTGTTTCATTAAAAATGGGTCCATATATGTCAATATTATTGAACAGATAAGACAGAAAACAACATGTATCTTCTTGTACTTGAGAAAACAGAAGCATAGCAGACTGTGAGGGTGTCACCATACACAAAATGAGGAGATAGCAAATAGCTCTGACAGTTGGAATGTGTTGGTCGGGGAGTGGAAAGGGGGTAACACCTCATTTCAAACAGAAGGGTTTGACTAAGTGGTCATAGATACTACCTGCAAAGTGACCACAAAATCCTCAGAGATTATCAAATAAAGACCTTAGAAAACATTTAACATGCAAACATACACACAAGAGTTTTCAACAAGGAATTTCAAAATTAGGTTCCTAATATCTCACTTTTGACTACTGCAATAATAAAGTCACTTTGGGTCACAGGCACACTCTAAAGAGTAGAGGAAATGTAGGGCACGAAGAGAAAAGAGAAGGGCTATATCCAGTGACTACCTATGTCCTTATGGAGAGGAAAACCGGCCACAGAAGAGAATACTATTGGTTTTGATAAAGAAGAGGAAGGGATGGTCTGCACAGAACCTGATGGGGTAACTGGCACAACAGTAAACTGTTTCATCTTCTGCAGCTGCTGCCGCTTCCGTTCCTTCCTCATTGACTTCCACAAAGGACTTGTGCATGACCTTGGATAAGTACAGACCCTCCTTAGACGACATTCCTGAGAAGTCTGCCCTGCCCTGTTCAAAGGCATCGACCATGCCCATACTGTGAAGGACATCCGCCATGTTGTAAGATTCCTCCAGTTTAAATCTAGGAAAGAAAACTTCCATCTCTCGTGCTTGCATCTTGTCTGGCTTTGTCCATTCTATGAATCTCTCATAAGAAAGTTTTTTCTCAACCTAGAAGAAGAGAGTTGGATGTTTTAGGGTCTGGATCAGTGTTGCCCCAATACAATCTTCTGCTATGACGTTAATGATGTATTGGCCATGCTGCCAAATGTGATAGCCATGAGCTAATATGGCTACGGAGCACTAGAAGTGTGTGTAGTATAAAGGAAGCCTTTATTTTTAAAATTGTATTTAACTTTAACTAATGTAAATGTAAATAGTTACAGGTGGCTAGTGGCTACCATACTGGACTGCACACATCTGGAAGACAGCACAGTAATGCTAAACCATTCACGTGTGGATTGATCTTATATTTCTGTGCTTGCCTCTTCATTTCCAGAAACTAACTCAGACAATTTCCCTGAGGCAGAAGTTTACAATTTGGCTACATTTGCACGAGAATGGCTCCTCTCACAAAGTTTGGTGTTGGACCTGAACAGAGGCATGTTGAGGTATGACCTCTCAGACTTGCCTTTTCTTCCATCCAGACTTTCTTCCACCAAATCCCTCATCATTTTCTGTTAATTTAAAATCCCAAATCTCTCTCCCATCTGGCCCTCACTCCGTCTCTGCCCACCTTGTCATGTTTTGTTTGAAAAGCATAGCAACCTCCTTTCTGACCTATCTCCATTCTTGACACTTCCAATTCATCCATTGCAAGCATAAGGATTCGTTTGCTAAAATTTCAAATTACTGTCCAGCTAACGTTTTTCACTGACTCTCTATAACCTTGCTATTCAGTGTGGTCCATGGGCCAGCAGCTTCGGCATTGCGTAGGAGCTTGGTGGAAATGCAGATTCTCAGACTCCTCCACTCCAGTCCTACTAAATCAGAATCTTCTTTCTAACAAGATCCTTAGGTAATATGCTGAGTCACAGCAGCTGCTCCCCACATGACTGCTTTCTAAAGAGCCAACTCACAACTATGGGGCAAGGTTGTGGAGAAGACTACTAATATTAGTCACTGGCATACTCTGAGCATTGAAACAAATACATTTTATACACCACGCTTTGCATCCTACAACATCTCTCATAGGGAGGTACTGCCATCACCTTCCATAGGAATAAGCCTGAGAGAGTACAGATTTCTAACTTGTAAAGCAAGACGTTGAACTCTGACCTGGTTTGGCCCCAACCTGAGCCCATTCTAGGATAAGAGTATTTTCTAAATTGTGTTCAACACTTAGAACACCATCCCACTGGATGTAATCACAAAAAGAGAAAAGGGCATATGGCCCAGTAATTCAGGGAAACACTGGTAAAAACAAATTTTCAAGGTTTCTTTTTTCCTTAAAAGCTTGTGAAAACCTTTACTATGATGAAATGCATACTTTAAACACTCTACCATTTTCAAATCAGTGTTTTCACTGGGAAGTATGATGATCATATTCAGCTTCTGTCCAACATAGGGAAGCACTAGAATTTGGCTGGATATTTTCCTTACATAGGTCATTTTAAAAGCAGATTCCTTAAACATCATTTGCACAGATTTTTCTTTGTTCTAGAAAGGAAACAGATATACATTAAGTTGAAGCACAAGAGTCAAATATTGGACATAATCAACAGAGTTGGCCACTTTCTGCCGCTACAAACACTTTCTTTGGTCTCTAGAACCCCATATTAGACACGTCTTTTACTGGCTCATGGTCATTACTTCAATCTCCAAACACCGGGGTGCCCAGGGCTCAATCCTTACCTTGCTTTCTGTAGATGATCTTCAAGGAGATCAGGATATGCCACTCTGAAATATACCACTTTGGTTTAAGAATATTTTGAACTGAAAGCATTAGAGTTCCTGAAATATCCTATCTGCCTAAAAGCAGAGCCTCCCAAAAGAACTCAATTGCCATTATTCTCTTCCTCAGTAACAATTCTAATTTTCTTAGAGATGAAAAGTCTGCACACACCCAGCCATTGTTGCAAGACTGTTACCTCTGCCGTTGATTCTGCTCCAAAAAGACCCATGTATCTTTTTACAAAAGGCGTTTGTTTTTCCCAAGTGCCCTTTATTCCCCTCCCTTTCCCCTACTATATTGGGTAAAAACACCACAAATTTTAATGACCTCTTCGAGTTACTCATCATTGAGTTTTCCCATGTACATGTGTGATGCACAAGTTAATAAATTTCTGTTTATTTCACTCTTGCTAATTCTTTTTTGTCACTCTACAGGGACCCAGCCAAAGAACTTGAGAATATAGAGGAAAAGGATTTCTTTTCTCCCCTATAATTTCATTTAATCTCATGAATTTAAATATAAAACCCAAGTCTGCACCTCTGGCCTGGATCTCACCTTAGTAGTCCAGTCTCATCCATTTCACTACCTACTCCAGATCAGCATCTGAACATACAAAACAAACCTCCAGTCTAACTTGTAACAATGGGCTCTTCACAATCCCTTCCAAAGCTGCTCTGTTTTCTCTCCCATCTCATTTGATGGGGACACCATCTTTCCAGCTGTCAGATACCCTGAAATTAACCTTGACTCCCATCTTTGTCTCACACCACATATCTGACACATTAGCAAATTATATAAGCCCCATTTTTGCACTGTAACCAAAATCTAACCTGTGCATCCTACCTCCACTGCTATCATCCTAGTCTAGGATGGTGCGGTAAACTCCTGAGTGATTGCCTTGTTTCTGTCCTTATCCTCGTGATTATTCTCAGCACAGGAGCCCGAGGGACCCCGTTAAAACATAAGTCATATCACTCCTCAATTGAAAACCCTCCTGACTCAGAGCAAAAGCTGAAGTCTTTGAAATAACTAGTAAATCGTGCCAGGAGTTTGTCCTCCACTTCTCTGATCTCATCTCTTACTGTGCTCCCTTTGCTTGTCTGCTACAGTCACAGTGGCTGCTTCATAGATCTGTGGACAAACTATCTCAACTCTGCCCACTGAACTCATTCCCCCAGAACCTGTAACACATATGGCCTTACCTCTTTCTGTCCTTGTCTCAAATACCATCTCCTTCAGTGAGGGCTTCCTTGCTGACCCTTACCTGAGGTTGTGTTACCCAACCTCAACTTTCTTTCTTTTTTTTTTTTTTGAGACAGAGTTTCGCTCCTGTTACCCAGGCTGCAATGGCATGATCTTGGCTCACCACAACCTCTGCCTCCCAGGTTCAGGAGATTCTCCTGCCTCAGAATCCCTAGTAGCTGGGATTACCGGCATGCTCCACCACTCCCAGCTAATTTTGTATTTTTAGTAGAGACGAGGTTTCTCCACGTTGGTCAGGCTGGTCTCGAACTCCCGACCTCAGGTGATCTGACCACCTCAGCCTCCCAAAGTGCTGGGATTACAAGTGTGAGCCACCACACCCGGCCCCACTTCAACTTTCTATTACCTTTTCTTTGTACCTGTCTCCATACCACTGCTTTTAAGTATATATTTACTGTCTTTCTCCTCCAAGAACATGCAAGCTTCATGAGGAGAGGGACACTTTGCAGATTTTGAACATGTCTGGAATAGTATCTAACACAATACATGACACATAGTGAGCACTCAATCATTATTCATCAAATAAATGAATAAACAGCAACAAAAATACTGAAAGAAAAATTAACACAGCTTACTAGACGAACACCACATTTGTTTCTAACACATTGTCAGACAGTAGGAAAGATCCGAGGACCATGATTATGTTAAGCACAATAATTCTCACTTCCTGAGTCCTTTGTAAGTTAATAGTAGCAGCTACTGTGAATTTATTGAATATTAGAGTAATAGTCAAAAATACTTTATGGTCCCAGTTCTCAGATATATAATTCTATATTAAATAAATAAACTCCAAAATACTTGAGTTTCAGCTTTTATCTTCACATTGCTGCTCACACAAACTAATGCTCAGCCATCAATATCCTCTTCTTCTTTAGTTCTGTCACTTTTAGTGAGGTTTCGGCAAACTTGTTTCTGGAAATGGCCAATAGTAGGCATTTTCAGCTTTGTGTCTGTACAGTGTCTGTTGCATCTACACATTGAGTATTTCTTATTTGAAATGCTTGGAGCCAGAAGCATTTCAGATTTTGGATTTTTTTCAGATTTTGAAATATTTGTATTATACCTACTGGTTGATCATCCCTGATCTTAAAATCTGAAATCCACAATGCTTCAATGACCATTCTCTTTGAGCATCATGTTGGTGGTCGAAAAGTTTCAGAGTTTTTGAGCATTTCAGATTTTGAATTTTCAAGTTAGGGACAGTCAACGGAACTTAACTCTGCTGTTTAAAATGAAAGCACCTATAGACAGTATTTTAGCATATGAACATAGCTGTGTTTCAATAAAACTTTATTTATAAAAATAAGCGATGGACTGGATCTGACCACTGAGCACAGTTTACCAACTACTGGTCTAGGAAATTCCTCTTCCCACTTTCAGATCCCAAAACCTCTAGCCTTGCAATATGAAAGGATCCACACTTGGTCATTTGTAGTAACTGAATGATTCACTAAATATGCAATTGTATAGGTAAGTTTTATTTCATTTTGTGATTAAAGAATTAAAATGAAAATTTATAACATCTCAAAATCTGTGCCCTTTGAGAAAGTACATAGGTTGGTACACTTACCACTAATCGCAACTTGGTTTTTTTGTTTGTAAAGACTAGAAAGCAAAATGGAATTCTTTGCCTCCTTATAGCATAAAATAATTCTGTCCAGTGAGAAAGAAAAAAAGCTTTTCTTCATGAGAAAAATGCCAGAGCCTCAGAAAGAAATTTACTCTTTTCCCCTCCGTGGGTACTACTTTCTCTTGCCTGCATCATGTGTTTAATGTCTGAATCAGCTTGTGAGCATGAGGAAGTAAGTCATGGAAGTAAAGAAGACAGAGCAGAAGAGAGAGTGAGTCCCTGAAACTTTCTCTTACAACCCACATCAGGCTTGGCCTCTGCCCACCTTCAGAATTCCTATTGTGGAAGAAGAATATCAAGAGTTTAAACCTTGTGTGTTGAGTTTTCTGTAAATTGCAGTTCAATGAAATCCTAGCATACATCTTGTTTTGAAAAACTTAAGGACAGAAATAGTTTTCCAGGGGAAAATGGAAGAGTTCATTTCAAAATAAAGCTAGAAAGAAAATGCATTCCTTGAGAAACCAAAGACTCAATCAGGCGCAAGTGGGCATGGAAGATTTAACCAGTGATTAATAATTAACTTAATCTATTCTGTCTACTTTTGAATATGTCCAGAAAGTTCTAATATTAAACAAAAAAGAAAGAATAAACCAGATTTAGAGAAAGACAAAGGGCCTTTTGCAAATAATGTATTCTGAGTTGGAGGTAGCTAAACTCCATGTCTGTCCTGTGTATGTGTTTTTGCTCACCTGTTTTTTAGGTAAAATTTTGTGCTTATTCATCTTTATTATCAACAGAAGACTGAACATAATTTATTGGTTCAGTACTTGTTGAGCACAAGTGTAAGCTAAGCACTGGTAAGGTAGCATTCTCTCACTCAAACAGCAACAAGCAAAGTGGGAAAACGGATTTAACCACTGCAATGCCACCACAGAGCGAGAGGAATCACTGTGACAACTTGGATGAAGAGACAGTTTGGGGAAGTGCATTGTCAAAGGCTTTCCAGAAGGAACAATGAATGACAGAAAGGAGCATGTAGGTATTGATGAGAGATGAAGACGGAGAAATATGCGAGATCCAGATCATGAAGAGCCTCACACATCATACCATTCATCTGAGTTTATCTCACAAGTTTTGGGAAGCCAAGGACTATACACTCAGATGTGTCATATAGAAAGTAGACAATACAGATGAGCTAAGAGCTGGACCAGAAGCCTGGGAGTATGTAACCACTGTTGATGAGACACAAAAAGGAGATGAAAGGTAGGGGAAAGACCCATAGGTTTGGAGGGGAGTCCTGCTGCTGGATGACCAAAGGGTCATGGTCAAATCTACCAAGAGTCATGTTTAAAACCAATATGAAGACAGAGACTCTTCCCAAGAATCACCTTTGAAATTGCAAAATATTCACCTTGCTAATTTTAAAAGGCATTTTCCTGGTGCTGTGTTTCTCAAACTGACTCTCCCAGTTTCCTTTGAAGTAGATGGCATTCACAAGAATCAGCTTAATCAATGAATCAATTGAATCTGGAGAGAGCATCTCTGTAATATTACCTGTAAAGAAGAATTAAAAAACCATTTAGCTAAAAGTATTCTGAGATGATTGTATCAGGAGGGATATCCAGATCATGTCATCTGTTTGAGAAATCGAGTATGCATGAAGGTAGTTCATGGTGTCCCAAAATATAACCATGTAAAGAGATGCTTATCCTCACAACAACCATAGTAACAGCATTGCAATAAAAACTTGAAATAGAGCTCTTGTGATAAAAATATCACAATTTGAATAGATGCATAAAACAAACAAGTAGATGTTAATGGGAAGAGGATGATCTGATAATATATAGCAGGGAATGATTAATGCTTATGGCTTAAAGAAAGACACATAAAAGGTTGGCAAAAGGTGAGTAGTTGTAGCAAGCATAAGAGCAGTTTAAGAACTAAAGATTTAAAAAGGCATGACTGGCTGGGTGCGGTGTGGCTCACACCTGTAATTCCAGCACTTTGAGAGGCCGAGATGGATGAATCATTTGAGGTCAGGAGTTCGAGATCAGCCTGGCCAACAAGGTGAAACCCTGCCTCTACTAAAAATGCAAAAAATAGCAAGGCATGGTGGCAGGTGCCTGTAGTCCCAGCTACTTGGGAGGCTGAGACAGGAGAATTGCTTGAAGCTGGGAGGTGGAGGTTGCAGTGAGCTGAGATCACGCCACTGCACTCTAGCCTGGGCAACAGAGCGACACTCTGTCTCTCACACACACACAAAAACCGGTATGGCCAAGCATCCTGCCACATTGCATAGATAAACCATAGAGCATACGCAGTACCAGAGAGGGAGGCCTTTAAATTCCAATGTTAATGCTATGTGTTAACAGAAACCCCACCTAATATTAACAATAAAAATGTGTAAGTTCGTTCTTCTGGAAGAGATGCACTGCATATTGAGAGATATCACAGATAGTTGATAAGAGCAGAGATAGAGCTAGAGAAAAGCTCTATACTCCAACAATATTTCAGAAGCAAACTCTTAAAGTTTGCATAGTTATTTAGAGAAAACAACACTCCTTGTCTTATGTGACAGTTTTGTAAAGAAACTGACTCTATGACAGTTTAAAATGTTATTGAAATAAAATAGCAATATGTTTTCACCTTCAGTTTTTTTTAGCAATCCAGGTGTTTATGTGTGTTCTGGATATCTCTGTATCATTCAGAAAATAAAGTTGTTTTAGTTTTGCTTGGTAGAATTTGCCACAGGAATCTGTAAAAGACTAGGAAAAATTGAACAACATAATTTCATAGCTAACAAAATAACACCAACAACTTACTTCTTCATTGTGACACATCAGAAAATCAATAATTTTTTTATTTACCATATATAAATTGCAAACAAATGTGA
>CAUYQU010052447.1:0-41505 GCA_963574635.1 Cheracebus regulus
GTGTGGCTCCTCTGCCGGGAATCTCCCGGTCTGTGGGCCACAAAAATTCGTCGGAAAGTGCGGCGTCCACTCGTTCTCTGCGCTTTCACTGGGAGCTACATTCCTGAGCTGTTGCTAATCGGCCATCTTGGATCTCTCTCCTGGGCAATGTTTTTTATTTCAAAACGTGTAAGGAACTCTGTATCCAACCATTAGCTGAACACTAAGGTAACAGAACATATACTTCAGTGGTCACAAGTGACAAAAATACAGACTTTTAAAAATTAGTTCAGGAAAACCACCAAAAACAGTAACTGAAACGTGGAAACAAGAAACCCTGGGGAAGATGAAGAGTCTGATTTCCAGAATCCTCACATTATAATATTAAAAATTTCCAGAGTCCAACAAAAAAGTTGTGAAGCATGCAAAGAAATAAGAAAGTATGGTCTATACACGGTGGGGGTGGGGAGGCCAGAAATATCAATAGAAATTGTCCCTGAGGTAGCTCAATACCTAGAAAAATATTTTGAATCAGCTATTTAAATATCTTTAAGAAGGCTAAAGAAAACCATGCACAAAGAACTACATGAAGACATGAAAACAATGTCTTGCAAAATAAAGAATATCAATAAAGGGATAGAAATTATTGAAAGGAACCAAATAGAAATTCTGGAGTTAAAAGGCACAATAACGGAACTTAAAGTTTTACAACAGAGGTTCAACAGCAAATTATTTCAAACAAAAGAAAAAATCAGTAAACTGGAAGGTAGGTCAATTGAGATTACCCAATCTGAAGAACAGAAAGAAATAATAAAGAGAAATGAAAAAGTCTGAGAAACATTTTGGACACCATCAGGCATACCAATAAATGCATAATAGGAGTACCAGAAGGAGAGGAGAGAGGAAAAGAAAGAGAATATTTGAAAAAATATTGGCCAAAAACTTACTAAATTTGATGAAAAACATTGATCTCCACATCTAAGAAGCCAACCAAGTCCAAGTAAGATAAACTCAAAGAGATATATACCAAGACACAAATCAAACACATCATCGTTGAAAGTTTAAGAGTAAATCTCCAAAACAAGAAAGAAGCAACTCACCACATACAAGGTGTTCTCAGTAAGACTAACAATTTCTCATTAGACCATGGAGACCAGAAGGCAGTGGGATGACATATTCAAAGTACTAAAAGAGAAAATGTCAACCAAGAATTCTAGCAAACTATCTTTCAAAAAGAAAAGAAAAATTGGGATATTCCTAAATGGTACCCTAGAAAATACATATTTAACACACAAAACAGCAGCAGTGGAGGAATTAAGGAATAAAAATAGATAATCCAACTAGAAAGCAAATAGAAAAATGGCAGAAGGGAATCTTTCCTTATTAATAATCACATTAAATGCATAGATTAAACTATTCAATAGAGAGGCAGAGTCTGGCACAATGGATAATAAAAAGCATGATCCACCTATTTGCTATATACAAGACATTCACTTAATTTGAAAGGTAAAAACAGGTTGAAAGTTAAAGGATAGAAAAACATATTCCTTGCAAACAAAGTTAAAATGAGTATACTAGTATCAGACAGAATAGACTTCAAGACTAGAAGTGTCACAGTGACAAAAGACTTTATATAATGGGAATATGGTCAATACCTCAATATGATATAACAATTATAAGCATATATTTATATAACAATAGTGCCTTAAAACACAAAAAACAAAAATTGACAGAATTAAAAGAAAAAATCAACAGTTCAACAGTAATAGTTGGAAACTTTCCTACCTTACTTTTAATAATAGATAGAATGACTTGACAGAAGATCAACAAAGAAAAAAATGACTAGAACAACAGTATAAATCAACTAGATTTAAACTGATACCTATGAAACACTTTACTCAGAAACAGGAAAATGCACATTTTTCTCAAGAGCACATGGGTTATTCTTAAGGATAGACCATATTTTAGGCCACAAAACAGACTCAGTAAATTTTAAAATATTGAAATTACAGAAAATATGTTCCCCAACCACAATGGAATAAAATTGAAAATCAACAACAGAAGGAAATTTGAAGAATTCACAAATATGTGGAAATTAAATACCACACTTCTGAACAACCAGTCAAAGAAGAAATCTCAAGAGAAATTAGGAAATACATTGAGATGAATGAAAACCAATATACAACATAGCAAAACCTATGAGATGCAACAGGTGCAGTGCTTGGAGGGTAATTCATGGCTTTAAAGGCCTGCTTTTAAAAAGGGTAAGATCTCAAGTGAATAACTTAATTTTCTACTTTAAGGAACTAGAAAAAGAAAAGCAAAATAAGCCCAAAGCAAATAATAAAGAAGAATAATAATAAAGAAGAAAGCAAATAATAAAGATTAAATGAGACATAAAGTAGAACATAGAAAAACAATAGAAACAATCATGACCAAAAATTGGTTCTTTAAAAATACCAAGAAATTGAAAACTTTTAGCTAGACTGATGAAGAAAAAGAGAAAACTAAAATTGGGAAGGAAAGAGAACACATCACTATCAACCTTACAGAAATAAAAAGGACTATAAAAGGATATTATGAATAATTGTATGTCAGCAAATTAGATCAATGACAAAGTTTCTAGAAACACACAAACTACCATGACTAACTCAAGAAGAAATAGAAAATATGAATAGACCTATGACAAGTAAAGAGATTTAATCAGTAATCAAAGTATTTCCAACAAGGTCAGGACTAAATGTCTTCACTGGCTAATTCTATCAAATGTTTAAGATGAATTAACACCAATCTTTCTCAAACTCTTCCAAACAAAAGAAGAGAATGGAACACTTTTTAAAGTCATTCTAAAAGGCCAAACTATCAAAGACAGACAAAGACACAACAAAATAACTACCTACCAATGTCTCTTATGAATATACATGCAAAAATCCTCAATGAAACATGGAAACACTGAATCTAACAGTGTACGGAAAGGATTATACACCATGGTCAAGTGGGATGTATTTCAGGAATAAAGGTTGTTTCAGCATCCAAAAAAAAAAAAATCAATACATTAATATCAATTGAATAAAATTAAGAATTTGTAATATATTACATAATTATATCAACTGAGTAAAAAACAAAAATAACATAACCATATCAATGAATTCAGAATAAGCATTGTCAAAATCCAGTACCCTTTCATAATTTAAAAAAAAAAACTCAATAAACTAGAAATAGATGAGAACTTCCTCAACCTGATAAAGGACATCTATAAAAACCTACATCATTATCATATTTAATGGTAAAAGACTGAAAACTTCCCCTTATAATCAGGAAGAAGATAGGGATAGCCACACTTCTATTTAATACAGTACTGTAATGGAAGTTCTAGCCAGAGCAATTGGGCAAGAAAAGTGAGTAAAAGGCATTCACTTCAGAAAAGAAGTAAAGCTATCTCTGTTCAGAGATAACATGATCTCATACTAAAAATCCTTGATACAAGATGAAAATATAAAAAGCAACTGCATTTCTATACACTAGCAAGAAACAAACTTATAATAAGATTAAGAAAACAATTACATTTTATGCGAATTTTAAAAAAAGAAAAATAGGCTAGAGAACTTTATAAACATATAGTTCACAGTGAAAGGAATACAAAATGAATCTTAAATATATAGAAAACATACTCAATTTCTAATAAGAGGAATGCAAAACTATAGTGAGGGGATTATAGACAGATGACAGTCATAACAGTATGTTTTAGAAATTTTTTGTTAATTGTCCATAAGAATGTGCAAAGCAACAAGAATAGCAATACTGAAAACCTGAGACTGGTAACCAAAACTGGAAAGAGGTTCTGCAAAGCTACAATTTGCAAGTATGTCCAAGGAGACCACAGTGAGATTTAAAATTTGAATGTGCTTAAACAGTCTGGGTTCTGTAAACTCTCAAAAAAAATTAACTAAAATTTCTTTCCAAGAGAAAGCCCCACACTGAAGAGAAACTGCTGAGAGCAGAGTTCAAATCAAACAGTATAAGAAAACAGGGAAATGCAAAGACAAAGCCCAGTTAAAAGCAGGTGAGGGGGATCTCAGAGCTCAAGTTTTGATCACTTCACAAATACAACACAAGAGAAAGCTCCAAAGACATGATTCTAAAAATACTATTCTAGCCCAGTCTTCCCTCACCTCTTGTGAGAAAGTACAAGAAATGACCAAAAAAATGGTAGGGGGGGGGGCGAATTATAGTTGATTCCATTCAAAGTTATTCTAAGGAAAATATGAATAAGGATCAGAACAACACCCCTTTGGGCAATTAGAGTGAACTGTAACCTACTATTTTAAAAATGAAAAGGAAGAAAATAATAGAATCTATGAAACAAGTTAGAATTAGAAAAACTCATAAATTAGGTGATGAGGAAAAAAAAGATTTTAAAAGGAAGTGATTAGTGCTTAGAAACAAAAGAAAATTTTATTTCGGAAATAAAAACTAAACCATAAGTAACACAAAAGCATGCCTTAAGAGAAATATAAGAAGGAAGGCGGGATATTTTTTAAATAAAAAAGAAATGAAGAGGTAAAAGAAGTTTGAGAAAATTGACAATTGAGAAGACAGACAAGATCCACCCACCTCAGCCTCCCAAAGAGCTGGGATTAAAGGTGTGAGCCACCATGCCTAGTGGAACTAGTAGTAATATATTTTATCTGAAATAAAAATCCCTAGCTCTATCTACTGACAAGGCCTAGAAGCAATGACTAACTCAGTGTGCTCAGCATACCTAGGGCCCAGACTGTGGTCTCTAACTACCTTTTCTCATTAGAAGGAACCAAGGTTTCTTAAATTTCTAAGTCTGAGCCTGGAGCAGTAAACGTATAAGACAAGCCTAGAACAAACATCTTGTCATACCACAAAGTAAGGAAGCTACTACCAAAGATTATTAGGGCCATGTTAAAGACAAAACCAAATAATTCAGGAGTCAACTTGAAAGCCCAACTGGCTAAAGATGAAGCTATTTGAATATTAATGTTAATAATTGCAATGTATTAAAACATATCAAATATTATGAAATCCATGAATTCATTTTTTTTTTTTTTTTGAGACTGAGTCTCACTCAGTCAACCAGGCTGGAATGCAGTGGTGCAATCTCAGCTCACTGCAACCTCTGCCTCCTGAGTTCAAGCCATTCTTGTATCTCAGCCTCCCAAGTAGTTGAGATTACATGTGTGCACCGCCATGCCTGGCTAAGTTTTGTATTTTTAGTACAGACAGGGTTTCACCATGTTGGCCAGACCGCTTTCAAATTCCTGGCCTCAAGTGATCTGCCTGCCTCAGCCTCCAAAAGTGCTGGGATTACAGGTGTGAGCCAAATATATCAGCCATCAATCACCTTGAGAGGATATCACTGGAAAGCAAGCAGCAAAAGGCAAATGGGAAACTATATGATGAACAATCCAATTTATTCAATAAAACATATAGCAAAGGAAAAATAAAAGTAGGTGTGACGTAGATTAAAAGATCTTTGGGACATGTATCAAATAATGAGAATCCTGATTAAAACAAACTTGGAAAATTTTATGTGTGATTAGATATCTGATGATATTTAGGAATTATTGCTCTTTTTTGAGGTGCAATCATTGTATTGTGACTTTATTTGATTGTAATAGTCCTCTTTTAGAGACATGTGCAGAAATATTTCCAGCTAAAGAGGATTGAATAGTAACCCTCAAAATTCACATCTTTCCTGGAGCCTGAGAATGTGACCATATTTGGAAATAAGGTTACTATGGACATAATTAGTTATAATGAGATCATATTGGAGTAGAGTAGGTCCTTGATGTATTATGACTGGCATCTTGTAGGAAGAGAAGAGACACAGCAACAGCTCAAGGAAAATGCCACATGAAGACAAAGGTTGTGATATATCTACAAGCCTAGGAACCCCAAGGACTGCCAGCAACCACTAGAAACTCGGAGAGAGGTGTGAGCAGATTCTTCCTCAGCGCACCCAGAAGGAACCAGCTATTATGACACCTTGATCTCAGACTTCTAGTCTCCAGGGATGGGAGAGAGTAAATGTCTGTTGTTTCGAGCCACCTATTAAGGCAGCTCTAGGAAACATATAGATACAATGTCTTGGATTTGCTTCAAAGTCATCCAGCGTGGGTGGGGAATGAAGGGGGTAGAAATTAAAGAAGTTAAGCCTTGAGATGGAGTATACAGGGTTCATTATACTATTCTCCCTACTTTGGGATGTGTTTTAAAGTTTCTATAATGAAAAATTTTTAACAAGTTATACCTCATATGTGCATGGTGAGTTCCTACTTCTTATAGTGATTTAATGTATTGCATGTTTATTAAACATTTCATTTGTCTTACTGTGTTTTTGCTGTTGTATATTGTATTGTATATTGAATATTTGTGATCCCCACTTCACAGGCACAAAGAGGAAAGCAGCTTGCCTTTTGTCCCAAAGCCAGTTTGCAGGATCATCAGGGTTAAACCTCAATCTGCAGATTCTTGGTCTACTGCCTTTCCCTATGCCCTATGTACCACTCCCTCGTCATTCCTGTACAAGACTCCATATACTCATGCGATATGATCCCCATGTTTAGAGAGTTCATAGTCTTGTTGAGGAGATCATACAAATATTGTGAAATCTCCAGAGAATTATAGGAAACACTAGGCAATAAAATATATGTCCAATACAATAAAATAAAAATCAGAATATATAATACAAAAAAACATGTTTGAGGCCAGGTGTGGTGGCTCACGTCTATGATCCCAGCACTCTGGGAGGCCAAGGCAGGAGGATCATCTGAGCCCAGGAGTTTGAGACCAGCCTGAGCAACAAAGTGAGACTCTGTCTCTACAAAAAACAATTTTTTTTAATAGCCAGGCATGGTGGTGTGTGCCTGTGGTTCCAGCTAATGGGAGGATGAAGTGGGAGGATCTCTTATACTCTGGAGGTAAAAACTGCAGCGAGCTGTGTTTGCATCACTGCACTCCAGCCTGGGCAGCAGAGTGAGATCCTGTCTCAAACAAACCAACATATTTGCTTATCTATATGTGCTGGGAAGAAAACATTGATTCCAATCCCAGCTCTGCCACTTAGGGGGTTCAAATATACCTAACCCTTCTGAGCATCAGTTTCTTATCTTCAAACTAAGGAATATAATGCCTGACCTAATCACTTACTTAAGTTGTCTGAAGAATAAAATAGCAAAGTATATGTGAAAATGCTTCATCATCTGCCAGAGGACAGGAAGGCAAGGAATTATAATTGAAGCCAAAATGAGACAGGGGTTCATACTTCAGTTCAAACAGATTGACAAAAGCTCCAAAATCTCTTAGCATCAAACAAAATATTATTTTATTTAAGTGTCCCTTATTACTTAAAATGATTAACTATAACTATATGTAGTTAGGAAACGTATGATTAGGAAGAAGTCAACGAAGAATGACTACTTTGCAAAAGCACATTGGAAGCAAAGTCTTTTCTTGTAGAGATAAGTGTGGAATCGCTGCCAATAGCTCGTGAAGCTGCCTCCTTTTGGCACCATCCTCTGCTCCTTCTGACAGGAAAAACCTCTGTCATGTCCCAAATGGGTGTGGAAAAATACCATGAGGAGGATTCAGCTCTCATCATGGTGCATATTCTTAGCTGATCACCAAAGCAGAATATCAAAAGAAGACAGAAACCAAACCATGGGCTGCCTCTCCAGGACAGCACAACAAACAGCCGAATATGTCAGCGGAAAAACTCCTTTCAATCCCATGAAACCTAGGGGATTTTGCAGTGTATTGATTTTTCTTCTTCTCTGAATTGATAGAGCTGATGAGGGATTTCGTATCATCCTTCATCATCCATCTGGCTATAGCCAGAGTGTGTATTTATTAAGCATCTCAAGCTGCTGGTCCTGCGATTAGGTTCAAATGCCCTCTGTCAGTTCTCAAAAGATCAGTGCAAGGAGACCAGGCGTCCCTTTGGGTGAATAAAACTGCCAGTGTTAGCACAATAAAGGGAGGTAACAGTCAGCAGACACCAGAGTGCCGAGAGCAGCTTGGCTGCTTCAAGACTCTCTCCTGTCTGTGTCTGCAGACCTTCTTCCAAATGCAAGGAAATTGCCTCCTTATGTCCGGTCTTTTCTATTTTGAAAAGGTTTCCTGAGAGTTCTTTAGCAATCACAAATCTTTCTGGCCCTTTATAATTCATCACTGTAAAGACCACTTCTCCAGAAAGAGGGTTGAGTTTTGCCAGAAGCACTGGAAGACATGTGTAAATTAAAGGTCACACTAACCCTAAAACTGGACATTTTTCTCATTTGAAATGAACACTTCATTTTTATTGTTTAGTGCCTCCCTGTGGCATTCTCTTTAAGACTCTCTTTAAGATTTCTTCTTTTCAAAATTTAATTACTTCTGAAAAATCCTGGAATTAGATCTCTGTATATAGTAGATTAGATGATTAGAATTAGATGCAAGTGTATAACTATGTAACAAACTTGCATGTTCTGCACTTGTACTCCAGAAGTTAAAGTATAATAATAATAATAAAAGAATTAGATGGAAGTATATAAGCAGAGTATTTTTGAATCATACCTTAATCTAAGTACACTCCCTGCATGTGGGGCTTCGCTATATCACAGGCCTACTACATGAAACATTGTCAATTTTCTTGCCTAGCTGTGTGAACATGGAAAACTCAAGCTCTTGGAGCCTTGCTTATCTTGTCTGTAAAGTAGGTAGAATAATAATAGCATTTATCTCATTCTACAGAGGAATGGCACATTCTAAGCATTCTATCAGTATTTGCCATTATTATTATTATCGTTATTACTACCAGGCTGTGAGCACCTGGAACAGGGGGATTGGGTCTAATTCTCCATGCCATGATGCTTGCTACATGCTAGGTGCTCAATAACTATCAGGGTGGTTGGAGAATGGATCAACTATTTGAATAAGCAAGGAGCTATGTGAACAAGAATGCAAACTATAGTCTGACTGAATATAGGTTAAGAATCTGTTAGCTCTTTCTGGGTTGCGATATTCATTGGTGCTTCTGTGTCCAATACAAAAGGAGTATGTGTGACTAGGAATAGAAGTGATGATGGGACCCAGGTTTCATTTGTCGGTGTGGTTAAGAATATATGTATTTGTGTATTTGAGGCTAACAGATGGCTGCCCAGGTACAGAGATCTCTGGCACCTGTTAGAGAGGGCTGGAGACACATGAGAGATGTCAGGAACCCGAAAGAGGGTTTCTGGAAGGAATAGCTATTGAGAACTACAGGTGCTGTGACTAAAGCCACTGTTATTGAAAATGCTGCCACCAGAGGAGTCTCTTGGGAAGATGCCAAAAACCACTGGGACCAGAGAAGAAACAGCTGGGACATGCAGTCATTGGGAGAGCCTACCCAAGAGCCACTGTGGGAACCACTGGCCAGTATCACCTGGGTTCCGCATTGAAAGTCACACTCTTGGGGACAGTAGGGAGACTACTGTGCTTTGGCTCCAGGCAGCTCTACCCTGCAACCTTGGCTGTCTAGTAGAGGGTAGAGATTGTGGGTGTTTCTGTGTCTTCCTTCTAAGGAAAGAGAAATCGAGTTGGAGGGTCTGGGCCGGCCAAGTCACAGACAGCTCAGATTCCTGGCAAAGGATGTGGGCTCCTATCACCTCTTTTGTACTCCACTGCCGATGAGGGACATTTTCTGATTACCAATAGTTATTTTATCCATTCTTATTTGCTTTTTTTCTTTCACTCTCCTTTTTAGGCATTAAAATGATGGTGCTACGTTAAAGCACAAATCATGGGAGTTTGTCTTAAGATATTTATTTCTTTTTTGCTAGACACTCACTCAGTGAGCATGGGCAAGTTATTGAACTTGGCCTTCTTCTAACTCAGCTTTTCCACCTATGAACTTGGACTTCCTCTCCATTAAATATGGATAGTGTTGATCTCTGCCTGCTGACTCTTCCTTTTGTGTTGATATTTCGTATTCATGGAAGCTCAGCAAGGAACAAAATAGAGAATTCGGTGCAGAGCTTCTGTCCATTGGGTTTTCATTCAAAATTCAACAGGTAGACAGAACTCCTGCCTAGGAAAAAGATGAGGTGACCCAAGGGAAGCAGGAAATGCTGTACAGTAATGATCCCTGGATGTGGGCTGCCAGGGTTCTGAGAGCCAAAGATGATCTTTTCAAAGAAAGTGAGTCTGGAAATGTGAATAGCGCATGTCAAAGTCACACTGAACGAGTTTTGCAACCCCTGATGTCAGCAGAGTCTGAGCTAGGCAAATAAATTCCCATTCACCTGGAACCAGATTGGTATTTTTGTGCTCACCTTTATGGGTGGGGGGAACAAATGGAGATTTTACAGCTGCATATGAGTAATTCATCCAAAAGCAACCAGATCAACAGCATAGTATCAAGTGCCTCATGTGTGAAAATGATGCTAAGTATTGTCAGAAAGTGCAAAGGTTACTAGACAAGCTCCCTGTCCTCACAGGTGGTCAGAATGTTGGTGAAACAGGCCAGGCATAGTGGCTCACACCTAGAATCCCAGCACTTTGGGAGGCCAAGATGGGCAGATCACCTGAGGTCAGGAGTTCAAGACCAGCCTGGCCAATATGGTGAAACTCCGTTTCTACTAAAAGTATAAAAATCAGCCCAGAGTGGTGGCACACTCCTGTAATCCCAGATACTCAGGAGGCTGAGGTAGGAGAATCACTGGAACCCAGGAGGCAGAGGCTGCAGTCAGCAGAGATCACGCCACTGCATTCCAGCCTGGGAGACGGAGCAAGACTCTGTCTCAAAAAAAAAAAAAAGAATGTTGGTGAAACAGATTGACCAAACCAAAAGACAGCATGGAGCAACAGTATAAGATAAGGGCTAAGGACTGGTGTCAGCTAAAAGGGTTGAAGGGTTTAGAAAGGATTCAGGTTGCAAGAAGACCTGGTGGGGGGGTCATGCTCTGCATAACAGCATTTCAGTCAATGTGGATTGCATAGACGATGTTGGTCCCAGAAGATTATAATGGAACTGAAAAATTCCTGTTGCCTAGTGACATTGTAGCCAGCCAATGTCCTAATGCAACTCATTACTCCCGTGTCTGTGATAATGCTGGTGTAAACCAACCTACTGGTGCTGCCAGTTGCGCAAAAGGATAGCAGGTGCCATTCTGTATAGTACATGATACTTTGACAAAGATTACAAATGACAATGTTCCTGGTTTGTATATTTACTATACTATCCTTTTTACCATTATTTTAGAGTATACTCGTTGTACTTTATTTTTTTTAATGCTAACTGTAAAACAGCCTCGGGCAGGTCCCTCAGGAGGTATTCCAGAAGAAGGCATTGTTATCATAGCAGATGACAGCTTCATGCGTGTTACTGCCCCTGAAGACCCAGCGGGATAGGATGTGGAGGTGGAAGACAGTGATCCTAATGCTTCTGACCCTGTATAGGCCTAGGCAAATATGTGTGTTTTCGTCTTTATTTTTAACAAAACAAGATTAGAAAGCTAAAAACTCTGACTTTAAAAATAGAAAAAAGTTTATAGAATAAGGATATAAAGAATGAAAACATTTTGGTACAGCTGTGCAATGTTTGTGTTTAAGATAAGTGTTATTACAAAAGAGTCAAAAAGTTAAAAAAGAAAGTGGAAAAAAGTGTATAAAGTAAAAAACATGATGGTAAGCTATGGTTAGTTTATTACTGAAGAAAGAAAAATTTGTTTCAGAAATTTAGTGTAGCCTAAGTGTACATCAAGTATACAGGAGTGTACAGGAATGTCCTAGGCCTTCACATTTATTCGCCACTTACTCACTGACTCACCAGAACGACTTCCAGTTCTGCAAGCTCCATTCATGGTAAGTGCCCTATAGAGGCACGCCATTTTTTATCTTTTATATGGTATTTTTACCATGCATTTTCTGTGTTTAGACACACAAACACTTACCATTGTGTTATAGTTGCCTACAGTGTTCAGTACAGTAACCTGCTGTACCAGTTTGTAACCTAGGAGCAACAGACTCTACCATATAGCCTAGGTGTGTAGCAGGCTATACCACCTAGATTTGTGTAAGTACACCCGATGATGTTTGCACAACAACAAAATTGCCTAGCAACACATTTCTCAGAACATAATCCCCACCATTAAACGATGCAAGACTGTATGTGGTAGGTTTTCTTTTTCTTTTTTTTCTGGCAATGAGGAAAGAAAGAATGTACCCGGTAGGTTTTCTAGCATGCTAGAGTTTTGGTTGGACTTTGAATTCTGGGTAGACTTTGAGCCAGTGGGGAGGAAGAGGGAAAGCCGTGGGGTGCTGAGGCTGGCTCGCACTGTCTCCGGAGAGCTGGTTGTTACAGTCTCAGAAATATTGTGAGGCAGCTGTTAAATGTGGTGATTACTGAAAATTAAATTATAGAAATGTACAATGAATAAATTATATCTTAAAAGGCAGCAAATATGCAGCCATAAAAAAGAAAGAGTTCATGTCCTTTGCAGGGACATGGATGAAGCTGGAAACCATCATCCTCAGCAAACTAACACAGGAACAAAAAACTACACACCACATGTTCTCACTCATAATTGGGAGGTGAACAGTGAGAACACATGGACACAGGGAGGGGAACATCACACATCTGGGCTTGTTAGCGGGTAGGGAGCAAGGGGAAGGACAGCATTAGGACAAATACCTAATGCATGCAGGCTTAAAATCTAGATGACAGGTTGATGGGGGAAGCAAACCACCAGGGCACATGTATACCTATGCAACAAACTTGCACGTTCTGCACATGTATCCCAAAACTTAAATTTTTTAGAAAAGGCAATAAATACTCAGAACTCACTACTTCCTTTTGTACTACATCTTACTGTTATCTATGTTCTCAAGATTATTTACATCGATTGCATCTCCACAGTGGAAATACTGTATATAAGAGTGCATCTCCGCACATCTCTTCCTAACTTTGCAGCGGGAGTATTGACACAACAGAAATCTGCACACCCCACAGATCATGGCTTGATTTGTTGTTTTGTTGATTGTTTAGATGTAAGACAGTGATATAAAAATATTAACAATGCAGATGAAACGTAAAAATATTTCATGTCTGTAGTTGTTATATTGCCAAAAAATAGAAGAAATCTTCTAGCACTTAAAAATTATTATTTGACTCAGCCAAGAAGTCCATCTCATCACTGATAGACAGTCAAGTTCTGATGTGCTCATTAATGTAAATTAAAATGTCAACCAACATTTATGTCAGAGCTACACTGCGAAAGGCAGCTATTAAACATTTGCCAGCACAGCACTAGAGGAGGGCCACATCAGAAGGAAATTACAGCGTGCAAAATGGCAGACACTGAAGTGCTCCTGTTAGGGCACAGTGCAATGTGGGGGGAACGGCACAGGCTTTAGTCGTGGATTTAAATCCCAGCTCTGCTGATTACTAGCTGTGAAAACTTTGGCAAGCTACATAATATTACTGAACCTAAGTTTTCTCACATGTAAGATAGACAACAAAGCCAACCATATGTGTTGTTATGAGAACTAGAAAAAATACAGTATTTGGTGCCTAGACCAGTGCATGGTACATATCACACACCCAATACCAATACTAATTATCACAGTGAAGTAGTTTAAAACCCAGAGAAAATAGGCTGGCTGAGCAGTAAGTTTATTTATGGGATGGGTGGAAGCCTTGAGTCCTGAATCCCCAGGCAAGGAATTTGGAATCTATTTTGTAAACATTGGTGAGTCACTAAAGGTTGTGAGCAGGGCACTGACGTGGGTGAAATGGTGTCATAGGAAGATGGAGATGGCAGTAGTTTGTGATGTAATTCTTTCTTCCTATATGTGGACATCTAGTGTAGTGTTTAATGGTAAGTGTATTTATGTACATAACAGTGGCCTAGAGATATAGGCAGATCTCAAAATGTCTTCTCAAAGAAAAATTACGTCATATTTAATATAATTTTGGTGTTAAGTGTACCTCAGCATATTCTAATTCTTAAGAAATGTATAATTTATACCTGGTAGCTATAGTAACACCTAAGTAAGCAAGACACCAGACTCATCCTAGTTATTTTTCTGCCCATCACTCTACCTCCTTAATAACTCTTAACCCTATCTGCCTTTGACCTTCCCCACTGCTTTGCCTTAGATCTGTGGTTCATGACATTGGCCCCAAATTGGAATTACCTAGGGAATGTCAATAAAAATATGCCAGTGTGTGTGTCCAGCTGCCAAGGATGTGGTTTAATTGGTCTGAGGTGGGGCTTGAAGAATGGGACATTTTTAAAGCTTCTGGAGGTTCTTCCATGCAGCCAAGTCTTAGTTCATGCTCTCATTGTTGTGTGCCTAAATCATTGCCTGAGTCATCTGCCCACGCCCCTGCCTCCAAATCTGATTTCTTCAAATTCCTTTATCCTGCTTTCAGAACAATCTTTGAAAAACACTAATCTTACCATACCACTCTTGCCTGAAAGCCTGTCAGTAAGTAGCTCTCTAGTGTCTAATAAAACATGAGCTCATTAACACCAACCTTCTTCTTTAACAACATATATAGACAAAATAGCCTCCAAAAAGTCCCAGAAATAAAGAGAATCATGGCAAATCCATGGCATAAAATTTGACCAAAGAGTGATCTAGCTTGGAAAGATGTTGCAGATTCAAATGTTTTAAGACATTTTCTAAAAACCCTGTTCAAATATATACACCACAAAACTGCCTTGCAATGTCACATGTAACTAAGATACTTGCAAGAGAAACGAGCCTAGAAGTAAGAAGCAGTACTCAGCACCTGTGGTCACTGCAAAACGTGCGAAGACAAAGCGAACTAACACCCAAGCAGGACCGACAAAGGTGGCTCCGTTCAGTTTCTGACTCCCAGCATATTCCCTGATTTCCCCAAAACTTCACATGCTGAAGTCCTACCCCCAGACCTCAATCTGTAATGTTCTTTTGGAGAGAGGGTCTTTACAGAGGTAATCAAGTTAAAATAAGTTCATCAGGGTAGGCCCTGACCCAATGTGACTGGTGTCCCTATAGGAAGGGGAAATTTGGACCCAGGCATGCACACAGAAACAGCACTGTAGGAACAGTGTTCTGTATAAAGCTGGTAGAAGGCAGAGATTGGGTGATGCTTCTGCAAGCCAAGGAACACCAAAGATTGCCAGCAAACCATGGGAAGCTAGGAGAGAGGCATGGAACAGATTCTTCCCCAAAGGCCTCAGAAGAAATCAACACTCCTGACACCTTGATCTTGGACTTCCAGCCTGCAGGCAAAAAAATTTCTGTTGTTTAAGCTGCCTGGTTTGTGGTACTTTGTAACAGCAGCCTTAGCAAATTCATATGCCCCCAAGTTTGCTTCTTGCTCTGGCCTCTGCCCAGCTCTCCAGTCACATCCCACCGCCCAGCCCGTGTATACCACGTCAATCTACTCCAAGTGCCCCCAGTGTGCTGTGTCCTTTCATGCTGCTGCCTCCACCTGGAATGCCCTCTCCCAGCCCCTTATACTGGGACCAATGAATCCTTGAAGTTTCCCTCTATTTCCTTAGTCACAACTCCTTACTTCCTCCCAGTCAAACGCTCATAGAATTAACCATTCCTCTTTGGATATACCACTACTATCGTTTGCACCCAACATCTCTTCACATCCTCTCAGTCCCATCCCTCACTGCAGCCACGGCTACGGCAACTCATCCCAGGCCCACTCAATTAGCCTCTCACAGGTGTAGTCTGCCTGCACCTTCGTGCAGCCCTCTCTGCTCATCTCTCACTTCCTGCCCCAGGCCTTCTCTGATGCTAAGACTGGCACATCCACAGGAAAAAGAAAACCCTGGACACACGCACGGGGCCATCAGAAGAAATGGAGGGCAGTAACTAATCCCTCTGGATCCCTTGTGGCTAAAGTTTCCCACTTTGTTTCCTGTGCAGACCATGCTAAGGCACATTTCACAGAGCTCCATGGACATTTCAGCTGCTCACACACCAGGGGCCCGAGCACCGGCCAGCTCCAAAAAGCATCCTTGTATATTGGTTCTCCCTCCTCTCCTGAGTCTCTTTCTGGAATCATCTCCAAATAAACTAACGATGTGTATATTTTCTAGGGCTCCATTTTCAGAGAAATGCAACCTAAGACATTCAGTTTATTTTATATTATATTGGGTTAAATCACGTGAAATTGCCAATATTTTACCATTTTTGACCTATAAAAATGGCACTTTCATATAATCCAATGAATGCTTGCTTATATTTAAGTCTTTTCAAACAGAAGGGAAGCTCCTTGAGGTCAGGAGTAGTACCTTTCTCATTTCTGCATCCCCAGCCTCAACCACTGTGGCTGGCATGCAGCGGTCTCCATAAGTTTTGGATGATATGTCGTGATCTTCTCAGTGTAATAAGGAGGGAAAGGCTAAAGAATGGATTCTTCTGTAAATAATGTCAGGAAAATAAAGTTAAATCCTTACCTACTAAAACCAAATCATGATGAGTTAAATATTTAAATGTAAAGAGAAGCAATTTAAATGTAAAAGAGAAGTACAGAGAAAATAGTTTATAGCCTGGTGGGAGAGGCAGTTACACAAACCAGTGTTCCACTCTGGAGCAAGAAGGGCTTCACTAACAGAAGTGTGGGGGATTAGAAGAGCATCTCAGTCAGGCCTTGGGGCTCAGAAGCCTGCCAGGCAGAAGGAGCTTTATGCTGAGTTCTGAAAGACAAGTAGAAGGTAGCCAAGAGAAGGGCTGATGAGAAGGGTGTTCCAGGCAGAGGGGAGAGTCTGTGCAAACACCTGGAAGTGGGAAAGTCAAATGGAGAAAAATGATAGGAACAGTCTTGAGGCTGTCATGTAGTTGTCAACTACATCCACATGGGGACTATCATATCCTGGCTTTAGGGAAGGTATGTCAAATCTCACACAAACGGCATCTGCATTTTTTGGGGACAGGTGCTCAGAGCTGGACTTGGAGTCCAACACGGCCCCCTTGGGGGTGTATAGGGATCTGTGGGGGGGCACCACGTGGTCGCTGCATCCCTGGGGCTAATGCAGCCCTAGTCTGCATACCAGTACCAGCTTTGACAAGTGCATGTGAAAACAGGCCTGGCCGACTCAGGAAGGGCCATCCAGGTGCCAGACTTGCATCCTGCACCAAATCTACATTTAGAACACTGTCCATTCTCTCTGGTGGCTTGTGAGAAAGCTGCTTTGCAAGTTACCCGACCATGGCCCAGGAGCTCTTTGAATTGCTACAACAAAGCATGGAGGCTGTCAGGTGGTAGCCAGGTCAGAGAAGAGGGACCCAACACAAGGCCAGAGAACAGGGAATAAACTAGACTCCTCTGCTTTTCAGTCTAGAGTTAAGTTAATTGTATATTATGGGTACAACGGTTTATGGTCTGTGACAACTGAAATATTTACCCATACACAAAATCCAGAGCTTACATCCTGTTTATTCTAATGAATTTCTCTACATAATAAACATATGATTCTTTTCCATTCAAGTTGATAACATAACTTTATAAATTTTCCTATTCCCAGAGTCAGGCAAATTGAATCAAAATACTTCATAACAGCCATGCAGTATTTTTCACAGCATGGTTACTTTAAAATCTACTTAAAGTAATAAGGTATGTATTTTGCCATGAAATCCTTTAAAACCAGAGAGAATAAAGTAGCAAAACACCATGATAGCATAAAGTATATTCCATGTCCCCTTCAATGGCAATCCTGATTGAACATGAGTACTTATAAGAGACTTTATTGTAGGCTCATCATTTATTGTGAATAATCATGAGGAAAACTCCTGTGGCTTTAGAAACTTAGTCTGTCACTGGCGGGTAAGCATAAAAATGCCAATATTTTTAAATCACTTATTTTTAAACACCTGTCTTTGGTCACCTCTCTACTCTTTTCAGCCATCTGATAGGATAAATTGGAGGAAGATGATCAAATAATACCATCGGTAACATACCCAAAGAATTTTTACAGCCATCTATTTTCTGAGTTACCACTGTAGTTTATTTATGGCTCATGTCAAAAAAATGCCTTAGGGCTTTTGCTCCTCAAGTCTATAGCAGTTTATTTCCCCAGAATTGTGCCCATGTTTTACAGCAAGATCCACAGCAATAAAGCAAGAAATCAGAAAAATCAGCATTTGATAGCAGCAGTTCAGCATTCTCTGCTACCTGGGACAATCCAGAGGCGATCACAGAAAGGGTCTCCTTGACCTTGCAGTAGCTGCAAATCACTGTGATCTGAATGAGAATAGTCTCCTTTTCAATAATACATTACAGACTTAGTACATTTCGGTGCCCTCAAGGTTTCTCAGTGGGAACCCAAATTATTTCAGCACAAACCTCATTTTTCTTATCATACAACTTCCATCGATACATTTATGATCTCTTTAAAGCACACAATAGAGGGCACACCCATGCATCATGCCCACATTTATCCACAAGTGCTCAGATTGATACATAAGCCAATAAATTCTAAATGACCAAATAAAAGAGCTAACTAAAATTCTCATCCAGGGGTGAATGCATGGCTGCTCACATTCAAGATCTGTCCTAATAGAAACTAAGCGAAAAACCACACAAAAGAAGCTAGCAGAGGTCAGCAGTAAAGGTCAGGGAGATGAAGGGGCTGCTGTAACAGATGGCAGCAAAAGAGACCAACCAAGACCCTTGGCATTAGCAGAGAATGAGTCCCCAGACCATCAGGGGTCCCCGTGTTCAAGCAAGTTTCTATAGGAGAATTTCCCCCAATAAAAAGCGATAAAATACAAATAGAAATGCAGTATGCACCCTTCAGACCCCGATAAAGAACAACAAAGGCCCGCTGAAATGTCAGTGCTCATTGCTGGGAGTCCTGCTGGGGACCTAGCCAGACCTCAGCACTCCCATCCCGTCCAGCACACACACACCTCGTCCCTGACTTCCTCCTGAGCCCAATGATTCACACACAGCAGGAACAATTCAAACTTGTCCCTCAGTGAGGTTACAAATTACTAGACCCCATGGTTCTATAACTAATGGGTAATAGGTATCCACTGGATACCAAGCGCTGTGCAAAGTGCTGTCTATACATTTATCTCATTTCATTCACCTCTGCTGAATGAGAAGCGCACAATAGAGGGTAACTATTGTTACCCCACAGTCACACTTCTAGATGAGATGCTTAAGTTTAGTGAATAAGACACTGGCAACTCTCTGCCCAATTCACAATCATCTCCCATCTCCTTGAACTCCCCCATCTTTGCCCCACAATCCAGAAATGTGGCTTCCCAGGAAACACGCTTGTACTACCTGATGCTATCAATTGTGTCATTCAAAAGCCCAAATTTGAACTGATAGCAAGAGAGACTGAAAGTTGGTTGCTACGTCTTAGCAACAGAGACTGGAAAGAGGCACCGCGAGCTCCCGCTGCCAACATCAGACAGCCCGTGCAGCCCACGAGAGATCTTCCAGCAAGCTCTCTTTTTCCAAAACTAGATTTCTGTTCCTTGCTATGACCTCCGTGATTCTGATGGCAGGAGGCAAGGGGGAGCATCACTTACTCCAGAAATGAGAAAGAGCTCTACGCCACAATGTAGACCTTACCCACTCCAGCCCTGGCAATTCCATTTGCAGGAGCCAAGGGGGGCTGCAGAACTCAAGAATGCTCTGGCAAGACCTCTTTGCCCTTCCTCCTCCCATCACTCATACCCGGACTACATCCTCTGCCTTGTCACTACCAGATCCTTTATCTCTGCTACAGCAGCCACCATAAGAAGCCCAGGACTCCAAAGAATCGGTATGTCTTTTCTGACCCCTACTTCTCACCACCCACCCATAGCTTCTGACATTCTGCCACTGCACCTGCTGGATCACATAACCAGTCCTCAAGAAAATTACCTGTTGGCCGGGTGCAGTCACACCTGTGATCCCAGCACTTTGGGAGGCCAAGGCAGGTGGATTGCCTGAGGTCAGGAGTTTGAGACCAGCCCGGCCAACATGGGGAAACTCTGTCGCTACTAAACATACAAAAATTAGCTGGTGTGGTAGTGGGTGCCTGTAGTCCCAGCTAGTCAGGAGGCTGAGGCAGGAGAATCACTTGAACCTGGGAGGCAGAGGTTGCAGTGATCCCAGACTGCACCACTACACTCCAGCCTGGGCGACAGAATAAGACTCCATCTCAAAACAAAAACAAAAACAAAAAAAAACAAGAAAAGAAAATCACCTATCTTCTCAGCCTCCTCTGGGCTCCTTTCCTCACCTCTTGCTCTAACTGAAGCCTGAAGACACTGCTTCTCCTGCAGCTGTTTCAAGTGCTGGACATTTTCTCTCTCATGTCTCTTCAACCACTGGTCAGGGATGGGATAGCTGTCCTCTGCCATTCACTGCCATTTCTAGACCCCTCTTCTTCCCCAAGCCCCTTCCCCTGGGCTCCATGTCCTATGTCATTGCACTGCTCCCATTCACTGGCCCTCTATGGCAGTCATCCACTGAGCCCTCCACCAAACATCATTGCCCTAATTCCTGTAAGAGTTTTGCATTTGGCTGACTGCCACTTTCTTCAGCAGTACTCATATCAAAATTCTCAGTGATTTTAATATCCACGTGAATGATCTTTTTCAGGTCCCTAAGATCTACCTTAGCCACGCACTCCCATGGTCACACCCTTACCATTCATTACCAATAACAGCACCCCTCCATAATGTCAATTTCCAGCATCCAAACTCATAAATCCAACTGCCCATTTAATATTCCCATTTGTCTAACGGCCATCTCAAACTGGGCACATCCAAAATCAAACTCCATATCTTTCCCCAAAACCTGCTCCAACTGGTGTCTTATTCTTCCACAGCTGTGAACCAAAGACCTTTATATTTCTTATACCCCACATCTAGTCTGTCAAGAAACTTTGTTGTATCTACCTTCAAAATATAGCCAGCATCCAACCACATCTTTCCAATTCACCATAATCACCCTGGTCTGAACCCCCATAATCTCTCACCTGAATTTTTCAGTGGCCTTCTACCTAGTCACGCCTTCTACTTTTGCCCACTCTCCCCTCGCCCAGTCCCTTCTCAATACAGTGCAGGAAGTGGACCATTTAAAACACTTTAAATTAGGTCAGGCACGGTGGCTCATGCCTGTAATCCCAACACTTTGAGAGGCCAAGGCAGGCGGATCACTTGAGGTCAGGAGTTCAAGACCAGCCTGGCCAACACAGTAAACCCCATCTCTACGAAACTTTAAGAATTAGCCAGGCATGGTGGTGGGCACCTGTAGTCTCAGCTACTCAGGAGGCTGAGGCAGGAGAATCGCTTGAACCTGGGAAGCAGACGTTGCACTGAGCTCAGATCAAGCTGCTGCACTCCAGCCTGGGCAACAAAGCGAGACTCTGTCTCAAAACAAACAAACAAATAACAACAACAAAAACCCACACATTTAAAATGAAATCAGGTTAAGTCCCTCTTTCCTCAAAAGCTCTCCTCTGGCTTTCCATCACGTTAAAAGTAAAAGCCAACCTCTTCACAATAACTTGCCAGACCCGGATTTGGTGGCACCAGCACCGATCCCTCAGGTCTCCTCTCCTGCTAGACCCCTTCGTGTAACCTGCTCCAGGCCCTCTGGCCCCCTCGCTGTTCCTTCTGTGTGCTGGACACACTTCTGCCTCAGGGTCTTGTTCTTTTCCTTACCTATACCTGGAATGTTCTTTCTTCCATATTTGCACTACTTTCCTCTCTTCCCTCCTTCCAGTCTTTCATCAAATATCCCACTCTCACTGGGGCTTCCCTGACCACCCTACTTAAAACTGCAGCCCCAGAGCCACGCTCTCCCTGCCCTGAAATTTCCTGTCCCCCTTTCTTGCTTTGTTTTTCATCTTGACCCTTATTGTCCTCTTCCTACTACAAACTTTGACTGCTTTTTTGAGTGTCTGCCTCCACCTGGTGGAAGGACAACTCCACGCAGGTGTGGATTTTCTCTGTTTTGTTCACTGGTATGTCTTCAACACATAGAACAGCGTCTGCCACACAGTAGGTATTCAATAAGTATTTTTAAATTAATGAGTGGGCCGGGCATGGTGGCTCACACCTGTAATCGCAGCATGTTGAGAGGCCAAGACGGGCAGATCACCTGAGGTTGGGAGTTCGAGAACAGCCTGACCAACATGAAGAAACTCCATCTCTACTAAAAATACAAAATTAGCTGGGCATGGTGGCACATGCCTGTAATCCCAGCTACTCAGAAGGGTGAGACAGGGGAATTGCTTGAACCCGGGAGGCAGAGGTTGTGGTGAGCCAAGATCGTGCCATTGCACTCCAGCCTGGGCAAAAAGAGCAAAACTCCGTTCCCCCCAACCCCCCCCCCCCCCACAAAAAGAAGTGGACAGATTGCAGCCTGGCCACAGCAGGGAGCCTTGGACCCTGCCACCCTATCAGGAGCTCCCTGTGGGAAAGAGCCGTGCCAGGGCACCCTACACTGACACAGGCCAATCACAGAGATAGCTGCCGTGTGGTCTTGAGGTTTTCAGAAATGTACACATACCTGTGCAAGAAGGTGAGATGCAATGAGCAAATTGGAAAACAATATCGAAAAGGAAAAACTCATTTTTCTTTACTCCCTCTTTTTGTTTGTTTTGTTTTGTTGTTATTCTTGTTGAGACAGAGTCTCACTCTGTCGCCCAGGCTGGAGTGCAGTGGCGTGATCTCAGCTCATTGCAACCTCCGCCCCCTAGGTTCAAGCGATTCTCCTACCTCAGCCTCCCAAGCAGCTGGGATTACAACTGCCTACCACCACACCCGGCTAATTTTTTTCATTTTTAGTAGAGATGGAGTTTTGCCATATTGGCCAGGCTGGTCTCAAACTCCCCACCTCAGGTGATCCACCCGCCTCGGCCTCCCAAAGTGTTTACTCACTCTTGCAACACTTCATTTCTGACACCAAATGTGTGGGGAGTTTTCTCACACCAACCAATTCTCCAACTCTCCACACACCAACAGGGTGCACACAGTTCAATCACAACACTACCTGGTGTCAGTGCCAGTGTCACAGGCTAAGGCCTCAGTCTCACAAGACTGCCCCCCATTTCAGACAGTGATCACAAGTAGTGGGTCCCTGGTTACCCACACTTCTGTTAAACATGGCTGCTAACTGAGGGTTCCCACAACTTTTCAGTCTCAATAGTATGCTAGAACAGCTCACAGAACTCAGGTCAACACATTTACTAGTTTATTATAAAGAACGTGGATGAAGTATGTAGGACAAGATCTGGAAGGGTCCCCAGCACAGGAGCTTCTATCCCTGTGGACTTAGGGTGCACCACCTCCCCAGAATATGGATGTGTTCACCAAACTGGAAGCTTTCTGAACTTCATACTTTAGAGATTTTCACAGAAGCTTTATCATGTAGGCATGATAGAGTATTAACTCAATCTCCAACTACTCTCCCCTCCCAGAGGATGGAGGGGAGGGCTGAAAGTTCAGGCTTCTAATCAGGGCTGGGTTTTCCTGGTGACCATAACCATCCAGGAACCCATCAAGAGTTATTTCATTAGAACAAAAGGACCTCCGATCCAGGAAATGCCCAAGGATTAGGAGCTCGGTGTCAGGAACTGGGGTCAAATATTAGAACACAAATGCTCCTTGCATCCCTGTCACTGAGGAGATTATAAGGGCTTTAATAGTTCCATGTCTGGAGTATTTCACAAATGTTAAGGCAATATAACTTTTTTTAGATGGAGTTTCGCTCTTGTTGCCCAGGCTGGAGTGCAGTGGCGTGATCTCAGCTCACTGCAACCTCTGCCTCCTGGGTTCAAGTGATTCTCCTGCCTCAGCCTTCCAAGTAGCTGGGATTACAGG
Source organism: Cheracebus regulus (assembly GCA_963574635.1). Taxonomy (NCBI): domain Eukaryota; kingdom Metazoa; phylum Chordata; class Mammalia; order Primates; family Pitheciidae; genus Cheracebus; species Cheracebus regulus. The sequence goes on from CAUYQU010052447.1 coordinate 23,812, forward strand.
CACCTGCCACCATGCCCAACTATTTTTTGTATTCTTAGTAGAAACGGGGTTTCGTCTTGAACTCCTGAACTCAGGTGATCTACTCACCTGGCTTCCCAAAGTGCTGGGATTACAGGCATGAGCCACCACACCCAGCCGGCAATATAATTTTTGTATTTAAAAATGGGCTCTTGGCTGGGGGCGGTGGCTCATGCCTGTAATCCTACCACTTCGGGAGGCCAAGGCAGGAGGAGTGTTGGAGCTTAGGAGTTCAAGACCAGCCTGGACAACACAGTAAGACCTCATCTCTACAAAAATATCAAAAAAAATTAGCTGGGCATGATGGTGCACATCTGTAGTCCCACCTACTCAGGAGGCTGAGGTGAGAGGATCACTTGAGCCCGGGAGGTCAGGGCTGCAGTGAGCTATGATTGCACCACTGTACTCCAGCCTAGGGGACAGTGAGACATTGTCTCAATAAAAACAGGGAGGGGTGTCTAGATAGTGTGTCTGTGAATAAATCTTTAACTGCTCAAAGAAATAGATCTGCTTTACACGTCAAGTTGTGAGCAGTGGTTACTTTCCACATGGGTAGAGAGATGGGGTGGGGGAGTCTTCACTTCTTCAATTATAATGTTCAGTACTGTGTGAATTTTAAAAGGAGAATATGGACTTCCTTTGTGATTTTTTGTTGTTGTTGTTGACTTCTCTTTCTTTAGAATTGTTAGCCAAATGAAAATTGCCAAATATGGACAGCTGATGTGAAGATTTGTTACACTGTGATCTGGTCCAGGAACTTTACATTCAAACCTAAAGACATTAATAGTCTAAGTTTCCCTCTGTCATTTCTGAGAAAAAGCACACTGGTAATACCAGAATGGTTGAGTAGTCCCATACCCAGACCAGGGGTTCTCAAACTTGAGCAAATACCAGAATCACCTGGAGAGCTTGGTGAAACACAGACTGCAGACCCTCACCGCTTCAGTGTCAGCACATCTGGGGTCAGGCCCCCAAATGTGCATTCCTTATGAGTTCCCAGGGGGTGCAGCTGCTGATGATGAGTGTTCCTCACTCAGACCTGCTTCAGACCCTCCCTGATCAACCTGTAGTCCCAGAACCAGCAGCATCAGCGTCGCCTGGGAACTTGTTAGAAATGAAGTATCTTGGACTTTACTCCAGACCTCCTGAAGCAGAACCTGCACCAACAAGCTCCCTGGTGGCTCCCAGGCACACGACAGTCGGAGAACACTGCTCTGGATGTCCAGAGCCTTTAGTCCAGCACTTTGAGATGGTTTCCCCAAGCACAAAGCCTTCTATGAGCTCCCGCTCAAGTCCTGGGCCTGCGATGCTATGACAGGACAGTGCTGTCTTGGTGCCCAGGCCTTGGGGTTAGGAAGTAGGAGGAAGGAGATCCTGGCCATAACAGAGAGACCTTCATGGCCATAGACTGTGGGTGACATGTAGCAGGAAACACTTCCTCTCCTTAGGTGCATTCCCATAGCCCGTGAGGGGCTCAACAGCAGCTGAGCTACATCATACTGAGCACACAGAGAGGCAGAGGGCTGGACCCCATTCTGGATGCAAACCCCCACAGCACCAGGCTGGAGAGTCCCCCTGGCTTACCTCCTTGCCCTGGCTTAGGTCCTCGCCCTCTGTCAGGCCCTCTCAGAAATGTGCAGTCTGCAAAGCTACTGCTCAAGCAAAATAAAAACCAGCCAAACTGAGGGCCCTCCGGACATTTTAGAGACAAAACAAGCATGATTTCCCCCAATTAATTTTATCTCAGTGCCCACATGACAAGATCTATTATGCAAGCCACATGGCAAACCTAATTAGATTGCCCGGTGGTGGCCAAGCTAGCTATGTCTAGATCTTCAACACCATCTGATTATGTCAACCAGCCTCCTCCAGTACACACCTGGCTTCCATGGTCCAGTGAGACTCAAAGAACACAACTATTTCCCTCCCACTCACTGCCTAGACTTGTCTCTAAGCCCTTTTTCTGCTACACAGATGATCCAGCACATAGGATCTTGTAAAACTCTGCAGGTTACAACATCAAAATGTTAGTTCTTCCCCTAAAAGGCAAAGCAGGAGCTGAAAGTGGAAGTTCCAAACAACAAGGCTTTCAGCTACAGAGGTAGGCTGTTTTTTTCTATGAAGCAATGAAGATATGCTTCTTCATAACTCCTTTGAAAGGATCAATGCCATCCTGCAGAGTAATGGAGTGATGTTGACTGGTCTCCAAAACACAGTTTTCAGATCTGGATGGCTTACTGAATGTTTGAGCAAACATCAACTTAAAAATAGAGAAAAATGCAATAAAATAATTCCCAAGTCAGTAAGCAGGTATAAATCTTCCATAAATTTCCCTGATTGCAGGGAAAAAAAAAAACCCAAACCTTATCCACACTCCAAGTGTGGAGTATTTACCTGCCAGGCACAATGCTAAACAACATACAGGATCCCCCAAGCCACGTTCTCAACAACATTGTATGGTGGTACTGGTCTCTTTTCTATGCAGATGGGAAAACTGAAGCTCAGATATGTTAATTAACTTGCACAAAGCCATACAGCTAATAACACGGGCAGGCTGGTTGAAGCCTGTAGGCTTAATCATTAGTCTATACTGCCTTCCAATCTTATGGCCTAATGGAATATCTTCCTTGAGGAAGAAACAGAAAACACAGTGAGGGGAGGAAGATTCAATTGCCTCTGAACATATTGGCAGGGGGCACGTTGCTTTTGTGCAGAGGTAACAATCGTCACATAGAGGAGTGGGTATGGCGTGTTTCAGGATATGTGAAGGAGGCCCAGATGGCTTATGCATTGTTTTGGTAAAGGAGGAAGTAGTCACCCCCATCATTGGAAGGGAAAACAAAGGTATGTCACAGCTCCTGACCAGCTCATCGTGGCTGCCAGCTGCAGACACTTCATTTGCTCATGACCCGAGTGTTAGTGCTGACTGCTATGACGTGTGAAAGGGCCCCAGGTCATCAGCCAGCACAAGGAGACTTTCTGCTTCTCCATCCTGCTATCTATGAGACTCATTCTTCATTGCCAGAATGACAGATTGCCTTGTGTCACACTAGAGGAAAACACGCATGTATACACACACACACACACACACACGTGATGCCTCAAAGAAGCTCGGCTTCACATGAAAAGCATGAGGTGATATAAATTAAGAAACTCTGCTTACATATGTGATTTCAAATGCGAAAAGGGAGCTGGATTTTATTATTAAACTAAAAGATGGTTTAAAATGTGTTAGAGAGTTGGTAACTTCACCATAGAATCATTTTTTTGCATATGTTAACCTCATAACTGTAAGTCAGAGATAATTCACTGGAGAAAAAAATCAATGCCATTCATGTATAAAATGCAGAAAACACCCAAGCCCATGGGAGTTCAAGAGAACTAGAAGGACAGTGGAAGGGCAAGTGAAAATATGGTTGCAAAGAAAAACCAGCTTTGTGTTTAAAACTGGCCTCAAAGCAGATAGAATATAGCATATAACCACAAATTGAATTAAATGTCATGAGACAAAAAACAGCTAAGTAAACCAGAACTATGATCTGATTTATGAATGGTCATAATAGTAAAAAATAATAATTTATTGAAGATCTACCGTGTGCCAAACAAGATAGATATTATTTCCATGTTACAGATGGGGAAACAAATGTAAAGAGATGGAATAACTTACATCACATGCCACAGATGATAAATGGCAGAGCCTGAATTCAAACCCGGGGGCAGTTGAATCCAAAACCCATAATTGTTTTAGACTGTGGGAAATGGCTACATTTTTTAAGACTACAAATTGGGAAATGGCACCCAATTTGACAGATGTCCAGAAGGATCCGGAGCAAACACTCTCTTGATCTGTCCAACATCTGTTCTCCCTTTCCTCTTTTCTGTCCAAACCTCAATTCTGTAAGACATTTAGTCATCTAATTTTCATTCCCAAAGGGAATCCTGATTGATCTAAGATGATTCCTAATTAGTATTCTCTAATTATTGGTCTAAGGGTGAGTACATGGACCTTAGATAATCCAGTTATACTGAAGGGAGGAGTATACATTCAGTGACTGGGAGAAACACTTCACTTTTCCCTGGATAGGACAAGGAAGTCTGTTGCCCTTTGACTACTGGCAGCCACAGTGTGATGGGGAAAAGAACCACCTAAAGACAAAGGCAACAGCACAAGGATGGCATTGTGATAGAATGAAAAAACAAAACAAACGGGTTTGTAGACAAAACTATTGAGCTGCTGACTTAACCAATTTTGGAAGCTGTCATACTTCTGAATTTCTTACATAAAATAAAGAATATCATTATTTTTAACTAATCTGAGGCAGAGTTTCTGTCACTGGCATATGAAAGCATCCTAATTAATACTGGCTTCATGCCCACATTATCTTCTTGAATTGTCTATTAAGTCCCATGTTGTGCAAGTAGAGATTTATTCTTTTGAGTATTTGTGTCTCCTAATAGACGATGATAGGTAAACAATTATATAATTTTGGAGAGGGAACTATTCTTCTTATTGCACCAAAAAAGACTTATAAAGAAAAATGTTAATACTTTTAACAACATACGAAGTTGAAATGATCCCTTTGTGGTTGGTAAGCATGATAACCGGGTTTTCACACTCATGTGTGAAATGTGCCTCCTTCAAGGCTTGTTACTATGTAGGCATATTACCCATCTGATGTGAAAAAAAAAGTTAAAATTTTTGCATATAAAAATTTGATAAATAAAATGTAAAAGGAAATAAAAAAACTAAAGAACATTTTTCCATATATAATACAAAGAGCTAATATGCTTTCTACCTAAAAATTTCTACAAATAGATGAATTCTCCAAGAGGAAAATATATAAAGGATATGAACAAGCAAAGGATGCTAAATAGATTTTAAATGTTCTATCTTACTGATAATCAAAGGAATACAGATTAAAATATACCATGTTCATTTACCAAATTTGCATGTTTTTTTGCTAATAAGGATGTGCTGGCTATCAGCTGGGTGCCTCGGCACTCCTCAGTCTCCATCAGGCTAGCCTCAGCCTGTTACCATGGCAGCGGCAGGCAGTACACAAGGCCTCTTGAGGCCTGGCCTTAGAAGTGGCACACCGTCACTTCCGATGTATCTTATCAGCCAAAACAAATCAAAGGTCAGCAAAGATTGGAGAGAACTTACACTGACTTTTGATGGGAGGAGTTTCAAAATTATATTGCAAAGGTTGTGGTTACAGGGAAAGGTGGAGAATTAGGCTGATTTTCAATCAATTACAAGTATGTACTAATTATCTCAATCATATTTTTATCAAAAATGTATGTATATCTGGTTATATATCATCTAGAAATAGCTATATACACATACATATGTGATGTACATGGATGTACAGGTAGCTAGGCTATCTATTGACATCTATTAAACAAGCACTACACAAAAGAGAATAAATACAAGGCTAATAAGTCTATGAAAAGAAGCTCAATAGCACTAGTTGCCATGAAAATGTGAATTAAAACCACCAGAATGGCTGACACTAAAGAAAAAAAAGACATTGCCACATATTGGTAATGAGGTAGGGAGTTACTAGGACTCATACACTGCTGTTAGGAACATAACTTGGTAGAACTACTCTGGAACTTGTCCATATCTGTCAGTTGAATATATGTGCACTCTATGACCTAGCAATTCTGCTCCTATGTGCATCAGAGGACATGTTTGAGAATATTCATGGAAGTATTCATTATAGCCCAAATCATTTTTTTTTTTTTGAGATGGAGTCTCACTCTGTCACCCAGGCTGGAGTGCAGTGGCGCAATCTTGGCTCACTGCAACCTCCACGTCCCAGATTTAAGAAATTCTCCTGCCTCAGCCTTCTAAGTAGTTGGGATTACAGGCACCTGCCACCATGTCCAACTAATCTTTCTGTTTTTAGTAGAGACAGGGTTTCACAATGTTGGCCAGTTTGGTCTTGAACTTCTGGCCTCAAGTGATCCGCCCGCCTCATCCTCCCAAAGTGTTGGGATTATAGGCGTGAGCCACCCTGCCTGGTCAAAATCAATTTAAATGTTCATCACCAATAGAATGGATAAATACAGATGCTACTCGACTTTCAACAGGGTTATGTTCCAATTAAACCATCATAAGTTAAAAATGTTGTAGTCAAAAATGCATTTAGTACACCTAACCTTACTGAACACTGTAGCTTAGCCTAGCCCACCCTAAACATGCTCAGAGCATTTACATTACCCTACTATTGGGCAAAAGCAACTAACACAAAACCTATTTTATAATAGTGTTGAATAACTTGTGTAATTTATTGAATATTATACTAAAAGTGAAAAACAGAATAGTTGTATAAGTACTCAAAGTGTGGTTTCTACTGAACACACATTGTTTTCATGCTGTCATAAGCGGAAAAACCATTAAGCCAAACCATCTGAGGTCAGGGACTGTCTGTAAATTATGAAGCTTTTTCCACAAAATGGAACATTATGCAGCAATAAAAAGAGCAAATACAGCTGCTAGCAACAACCTTGATAACTCTAACAGACGTAAGTTTGAGCAAAAAAAAAAAAAAATCCAAAAAAGCACAGTTGACCCTTGAATTGCACAGGCCCACTTATACTGATTCTCTTCAGCCTCTGCCACCCATCAGACAGCAAGACCAATCTCTCCTCTTCCTCCTCCTTCTCAACCTGCTCAGTATGAAGATGACAAGGATGAAGACCTTTATGATGATGCTCTTCCTCCTAATGAATAGTAACGATATTTTCTCCTCTTTACAATTTTCTTAATCACAGTTTCTTTTTTCTAGATACTTTATTGTAAGAATACAGCATATAATATAGATACAAAATGTATGTTCATCCGCTGCTTCTGTTATCAGTAAGGCTTCTGGCCAATAGTAGGCTATTGGTAAAGTTTTCGGAAAGTCAAAAGTTATAAATGAACTTTCAACTGTGTGGAGGGTCACTGTCCCTAACCCCTGAGACAAGGGTCAACTGTATATATTTATGATTCCAGTGCTATAAAGTTCACACAGTGGTAAAACTAATACACTGGTAAAACTGGTTATAGGAATCAAAACAGTAGTCGCCTTTGGCAAGAGGCCAGGCAATCCAGAAGTGGCACGAGGAAGGCATCTGGAGTGCTGCTAACACACTAGTCTTGATCTGGATTGTGGTTTTACTTTGCAAAAATTCAAGCTGTAAACTTAACATTTGGGCTCTCTGCTGTGTATATGTTATACTTAGTAATATTTACAATAGTAATGTTTGTAATATAATAGTAAGAATTAGATTTGTTTTAAAGTGTCCCAGATTAAAATGCAAATGCCTCTCAGGCAGAGCCCTCATTTTAACCCATCACAGAGCTTTCCTGAGGAGGGACTGGTTGAGCATGAGCTGGGAGCCAGATAAGAGACTGCAAGGGGGGCCAGGTCTGAGAGACCAGCCTCTGTGGGGGTGAGAGAAAAGAGGCTCTAAAGGCCCTGACGGGAAATAAGCACTGCCAGTTAGCAGTGACAGCAGAGGGCCCAGAGAATATGTATGCAAAGGGCAGGTCCTCATTGATGGCAAAACCACGCTCAGTGGTCTTGGCTCTAGACAGCTCTGTTTGTTACCCAGCTCCTTCCTGCTCTGCTCCTGTCCTCTAGCTGAGCATGAGGCTCGGCTTTCATGATCTTCCTGGCCCCTTCAAACTACCCACACACAGCAGAGCAGAGACCATAATGCTAGTGAGGGAAGGTGTTCTCTTTCCGGGTCCACAAGGGGGGTGTAGTTTTAAGGGCAAGAACTTCCCAGCACCATGTCCCCATCCCATCTCTCTCCATCTGGGAGATTTAGCAGTTTATGTTTGAATTTCGCGGGCGTGGGAAGAAACTAAGAGTCAGTCACTCCAGTGGAAGTTCTAAGGAATTCCTTTCATTGGCTTGGGGTCTTAGAGAAGGTGGGGTTCCTCCCAGGAAAGTTAAAAGTCCCCTTCTTCCACACCCCTTCAGACTCCTTGTTTGGGTCCCCTTCCACGAATACTCCCTTCGTGGAAGCCGTCTTTCTGTCTCCTGGATTTCCCCTCTGGAGTCCCCTTCCACACTTTCTTGTGGAAGCCTGTCTTCTCCTCCTAAACTCCATCTCTCTCTCTATTCCCTTCCACTCAGTGTGGAAGCTGCTTTCCGCTCCTGGATTCCATCTTTCTGGATTCTCTCACTCAGTGTGAGAGTTAGCTGTTTCTTTCTCTCTCCTCCTATTTCTCTCTCTCTTTAAATAAATCACTTTCTACAAACACTTTTGAGTCCGGCATTTACTGCACACTGCGCCATGGTCCCCTCTCTCATTCTTGAGATGGCAGGAGACCAAGAACCTGGAGAAACATCCTCTCAGGGTAGCTGAGGACAACCTGAACCCCTGAACCCCAGAACCCCAATATTACACTAGTTTCTAGTGAGAGTTGTTGCAGAAATGTCATGAGATGTGACAGCAAGTTCAAAGGGACCCAGAAGCTACCCAGCTGAAAGAGCTCCTTCTTATAGCTCTCTGCCATTTCCCCTCTCCTTTTTAATTCCATTTTCTCCATCTAATTCCTCATTGTCAACACATTTTGAATTTTTTCATTGATAAAAAAGAGATCCATGTTCCTTAGGCTTGAGGCCACCTAATGGATATTTGGTGGATATAGCTGCTAGTATACAAGAAAGGATGTAAATAAAAAGATAGAACTCATTCAGGGGGACCCTGTATTAATGCAGACTATTAATATAAATCATTGCATTTCTAAAATAGCAGGAGAGATTTATCATTTCATTTATCCAGACTTTCCTCAAGAATTTTTAAACATGCCACAGTTTGCCCCATAGGCGTCTGAAAGCACATATGATTTTAATCAGTGTAATGTCTGAGTATGTCTGGCCCCCTATCAAGGTTGATAATAAATTTGATTTGCCAAAATGTAGCAAAGTCAGTCACTGCTATCTGCAAACATGGCTCACAATAATCAAAGGAACATAGAAAGAAAATGATGGGAAACCTCCAAGATGGAAAATTAAATAGTGTACCTTTTCTGGACAGATAGAATCCACTGCAAAAGCACAACACCAATTTGCTTTTCGGCCACCAGGACCTGCTCTTGTTGTAGCTACATATCACTAAGCCCTCGGATAATGGAAATAAAATCAGAAACCATTTGGCAAGTAGAATCTTGGGAGATGATATTGACCTTGTGTGTCCCTCATGGTGTCCCACCATGTTAAGCCAACCAGAACCCCAACTAAATGCCAGCCCAAAGAGGCAGAGGATTATACAAATGAGCCAAAGTCATAGTCACTTCCCAAGTACCCCCCTGGCAGTCCCACGCACCTCCCAATACAGTATCATGACCACCCACATAACAAAGGAAGGACCATTATCAGGATACCCTGCTACCTACCTGTAACCCTGAGAGAGCTGATGTTTCCAATAGGCAGCATGATCAACCTTCTTATCACCTAGAGCTAACTGCAAATGCTCTGCATTCTAGGTTTTATACACCAGTTAAAGGAAAACATGTATTCCTCTTTTATCCAATTATTGCTATGTTTATCAAGGGCTATAACTGGGCCCAAAGCCTAGACGGAACAGGTTTATTTAATAATGATGTTCTAAAGCAACAGCTGGACACAAAAAGAAAGAGGACAGAAACAAAGAAAAGCCACTGTGCAGATGTCTGAGGAATCCAATCCTGATCTCATTTTCATAAAATTGTGAAGTCTCAGCAGTACATAGCAGTTACAAACTCTGCTTCATGAATCTTCATTCATTCGCCCAATGTGTCCTGACTATTGGCTGTGAGCTAGAAACTGCTAGGGGTGGCGAAAGCAGTGATTGTTAATAAGATATAATCCCTGGCCTTAAGAACCCTTGAGAAGTGGAAATATCTGTGTGTGTACCCATGTCAGAAATAGGTCATTACAATTGAGTGTGCAAGTGCTATAGCTGGGGATATAAGGCCTCTAAACAAGTATAGCAGGCTGATTCAGGCCACCCGCAGATCAGTAAATGTTACCTTATAAGGAAAAAGGGTCTTAAGAATATTGGCATGGGGAGATTATCCTGATGGGCCCTAAATCCAATCATAAGTGTCCTTAGATGAGAGAGAAAGAGGGAGATTTGATACAGACACATAGTAGAAACGGCCATGAGAAGACAGAGGCAGAGATTAGAGTGATGCAGCCACAAACCAAGGAATGCCAGCAGCCACCAGAAGCCGAAACAGTCAAGAAAGGAATTCTCCTCCAGAACCTTCTGAGAGTGTGCGGCCTGAACTACATTCTGACTTTGGACTCTGGCCTTCAGTCCTGTGACAGAACACATTCCTGTGTTTTAAGCCATCAAGTTTGTGGTCATTTGTAATAGCAGTGACAGGAAACTAATACACCAAAAGTTGGGAAATACTTTACAGAAAAAAAAAAATGCCTGAGCTGAGTTGTACAAGGTGTGTAGATGGAAAGTGAGAAATCAGTGGTTGATTGTGGCTGGTGTATAAAATGCAAGAAGGCACCACTTCTCAGCCTTTTAGCTAAGACCAAGTGTCGTATATGTTCCTATCAGCTTAAAATGCAAGGAAGTGAGAGAGGAGACCAGTCGTGGGCTACATTATGGGGCTACATTATACACTGTCAATTATTTGTTTTGTTTGACATTTATTCAGCGTGAATGAAAGGGAGTTATTGCAAGGTGTTAAGCCATTTACAATTTAGGTTTACATTTCAGAAAAGTCTCTCTACCTGTTCTATACAGACCTTTACCACTCCAACCCCCCTATCTAGTCTACTGGGAAACCCTGTGGACTCTATATTCCAAATACATCCAAATTCCTACTTCTTTCCCTATAGCCACTGTTACCGTTCTGATCCAAGCCATGGCCATCTCTTCTGGACTTTGAAATAGCCTTCCATTTGGTCCTCTGCTTTTCTTCTTGCCTGTCTGCAGCCTACTCTCAACACAGCAGTCAGCATGTCACTTAAATCAGGTCATGTCACTCCTCTCCTTCCCATTTCACTCAGAGTAACAGCCAAAGCCCTAGAATGTCCTACCTGTGCTCTACCTCCTATCACCCCAGGCTGACCTCCCTCCCTCACCTTGAGGCAGACACAGTCCCTCCTCCCTGCTACTCCTTGGACAAGCCAACCCAGTCCTGCCTCTGGCTTTTCACAGATGGTTTTCTTTGTTTGGAATGATTTGTCTCTTTGATATTCCTTACCTCCATCAAGTCTTTGCCTAAATGTCACTGTCTTGATGAGGCCTAACCTTATACACACTGTCTTTTAAACTGCAACCTCCCTCTTACCCTGCTTTTCTTCTCTTTCTTCCATATCTTCTAACATATCTTCCATATTTTCTAACATATCTGATATAGTTTGGATGTCTGAACTCTCCAAATCTCAAGTTGAAATGTAATCCCTTGTGTTGAAGTGAGGCCTGGTAGGAGGGGTTTGGGTTATCGGGGAGGATCCTTCATTGAATGGCTTGGTGCTGAGTTCTCCCTCTGAGTCCATGCAACATCTAGTTGTTTAAAAGAGTATGACACCTCTCCCCACTCTGGCTTCCACTCTTGCCATGGGGTGCCTGCTTCCCCTTCACCTTCCACGGTGATTGGAAGCTTCCTGAGGCCCTCATTGAGAGCAGATGCCAGCACCATGCTTTCTGTACAGCCTGCAGAATCATGAGCCAAAATAAACCACATTTTTAAAATAAATTACCCAAACTGAGGTATTCTTTTACAGCAAGAACAGACTAATACAATATCTAAATTTACTTATTGTGTTTATTATTTAATGTTTAATTATTTAATGTCACCCTCTAAAATGTAAGCTCCATGGAGAAAGAAAGTGATCTTTGTTTTGTTCAGTCATAACCTAGGTGCTGACACATAGCAGGCACTGAAAAAAATATTTGTTGAATAATTAAGTGAACAATGAATGGGAATGGGATGGAGCAGAGGTGACCTTGGAGGCTGGGAAGCCAGATGAGATCAGAGAACTGTGTAGTGTTCCTGATTCTAAAATGATGTAATCAATGGTGACCCTTTAAATGTCAACTTGAAAGGATGACAAAAAGAAAGTGTGGTTCTGAAAGTAAACTAAGTAGCCAACAATGATTTGCTGGACTATATTATGTCCATGTTCAAATAGATTTTAGTAAACATTCTGAACATTGGGCTTAAAAGTCATTAAACAAATATGGATTAAGCCATTATGATAATGACAGACAGTCAAACATCAAATGTCAACAACTTTACAGTCTGAGAAAAGAAATAAGGTATCTAGAAGATTGTCACATATTTTAGAGGGTTTTTTAAAGTATGTTGTTATAAGAATATTTATAAGAATGCAGCAACTCAAAGCAAGCAATGCTGTCAAAGCCATTCTCATATACAGTATTGCTTGCTTGAGTATAAATTAAAGTAGCATTTTTAAAAAGCATTTTGGTAATACATATTAATAGCCTTAAAATTTTTATTACATGATCTAAAGAGAAAAAAGTGCATAGGAAAAAAAAAACAGAAAGAAATGCACCAAAATGTTAACAATGATTCTTTCTAAGGAATAAACCACCATATTTCAGTGACTTAACAGTTTCGTGTGACAGTGAAACCCAGTGGTCTTAGTCAGCAGAGGGAGCTCATTCATGCAGTGATTAAGGGATACAGACTCCTTCCATTTCCTGGTTCCTCACATCCCCTAGAGACTAATTATCCATTGCCTCCTTCCAGCAGACAGAAAAAGATCTTGAGGAAAGTACACTGGTAACTTCAGCAGACTTAAACTTTCCTGCCTTCCAGCTTTGAAAAGAACAGCAGATCTCCCAGTACAGTGCTCAAGCTCTGCTAAGAGACAGACTGCCTCCTCAAGTGAGTCCCTGACCCCCATGTCTCCTGATAAGGAGACACCTCCCAGCTGGGGTCAACAGACACCTCATACAGGAGGGCTCCAGCTAGCATCTGGGGGTGCCCATCTGGGACAAAGCTTCAAGAGGAAGGAACAGGCAGAAACCTTTGCTGTTCTGCAGCCTCCGCTAGTGATACCCAGGCAAACAAGGTCTGAAATAGACCTCTAGCAAACTCCAGCAGACCTGCAGCAGAGGGGCCTGACTGTTAAAAGGAAAACTAACAAACAGAAAAGAATAGCATCAACATCAACAAAAAGGATGTCCACTCAGAGACTCCATCCAAAGGTCATCAACATCAAAGACCAAAGGTAGATAAATCCATGAAGATGAAGAAAAACCAGCATAAAAAGGCCGAAAATTCCAAAAACCAGAATACCCCTTCTCCAAAGGATCACAACCCCTCACCAGCAAGAGAGCAAAACTGAATGGAATATGAGTTTGACGAACTGACAGAAGTAGGCTCCAGAAACTCCTCTGAGCTAAAGGAGCATGTTCTAAAGAAATGCAAGGAAGCTAAAAAACTTGAAAAAAGATTAGACAAATTGCTAACTAGAATAATCAGTTAAGAGAAGAACATGAATGACCTAATGGAGCTGAAAAACACAGCACGAAAACTTTGTGAAGCACACACAAGTATCAATAGCTAAATTGATCAAGCAGAAGACAGGATACCAGAGATTGAAGATCAACATAATGAAATAAAGCATTAAGTCAAGATTTGAGGAAAAAGAATGAAAAGGAATGAACAAATCCTCCAAAAAATATGGGAAAAGACCAAACCTACATTTGATTGGTGTACCTGAAAGTGACAGGGAGAATTGAACCAAGTTAGAAAATGCTCTTCAGGGTATTAACCAGAAGAACTTCCCCAACCTAGCAAGACAGGCCAACATTCAAATTCGGAAAGTACAGAGAACACCACAAAGATAATCCTCGAGAAGAGCAACCCCAAAACACATAATCATCAGATTTGCCAAGGTCGAAATAAAAGAAAAAACGTAAGTGCAGCGAGAGAGAAGAGTCAGGTGACCCACAAAAGGAAGCCCATCAGACTCACAGTGGAAATCTCTGCAGAAAACCTATAAGCCAGAAGAGAGTATGGCTAAATGCCCCAATTAAAAGACACAGACTGGCAAATTGGATAAAGAGTCAAGACTCACTGATGTGCTGTATTCAGGAATGCAAAGACACACCTAAGCTCAAAATAAAGGGATGGAGGAATATTTACCATACAAATAAAAAGCAAAAAATTAAAAACTTAAAAAAAGGAAATCAAGAGTTGCAATCCTAGTCTTTGATAAAACATACTTTAAACTAACAAGGATCGAAAAAGAAAAAAAAAAGGGCATCATATAGTGGTAAAGGGATCAATGCAACAAGAAGAGTTAACTATCTTAAATATATGTGGACCTAATACAGAAGCACCCAGATTTGTAAAGCAAGTTCTTAGAGACCTACAAAGAGACTTAGACACCTACACAATAATAATGGGAGACTTTAACACCCCACTGTCAATATTTGACAGATCAATGAGACAGAAAATTAACAAAGATATTCAGGACTTGAACTCACCTCTGGACCAAGTGAACCTAATACACACCTACAGAACTCTGCACCCCAAGTCCACAGAATATACATTCTTCTCAGCTCCACATTGCAATTATTCTAAAATTGATCACAAAATTGGAAGTAAAACACTCCTCAACAAATGCAAAAGAACAGAAATCATAACAGTCTCTCAGACCACAGTGCAATCAAATTAGAACTCAGTATTAAGAAACTCACTCAAAACCCACAGCTACATGGAAACTGAACAAACTGCTCCTGAATGACCATTGGGTAAACAACAAAATGAAGGCAGAAATAAATAAGTTCTTTGAAACCAATAAGAACAAAGACACAATGTACCAGAATCTCTGGGACACAGCTAAAGCAGTGTTTAGAGGGAAATTTATAGCACTTAATGCCCACAAGAGAAAGTGGAAAAGATCTAAAATTGAAACCCTAACATCATGAAGCAAGAGCAAACAAATTCAAAAGCTAGCAGAAGACAAGAAATAACTAAGATCAGAGCAGAACTGAAGGAGATACAGACATGAAAAACACTTCAAAAAAATCAATGAATCCAGGAGCTGGTTTTTTGAAAAGATTAACAAAATACATAGACTGCTAGCCAGGCTAATAAAGAAGAAAAGAAAGAAGAATCAAATAGATACAATAAAAAATTATAAAGCAGATATCACCACTGATACCACAGAAATGCAAACTACCATCAGAGAATACTATAAACACCTCTACACAAATAAACTAGAAAGTCTAGAAAAACATGGATAAATTCCTGGACACATTCACCCTCTCAAGACTAAAGCAGGAAGAAGTTGAATTCCTGAATAGACCAATAACACGTTCTGAAATTGAGGCATAATTAATAACCTGCCAACCAAATAAAAGCCCAGGACCAGACAAATTCACAGCCTAATTCTACCAGAGGTACAGTGAGAAGCTGGTACCATTTCTTCTGAAACTATTCAAAATTATAGAAAAAGAAGGACTCCTCCCTAACTCATTTTATGAGCCAAAACCTGGCAGAGACACAACAACAAAAAAGAAAATTTCAGGCCAATATCCCTGATAAACATCAACATGAAAATCCTTAATAAAATACTGGCAAACCAAATCCAACAGCACATCAAAAACCTTATTCACCATGATTAAGTCAGTTGTATCCCTGGGATGTAAGACTGGTTCAACATACACAAATCAATAAACATAATCCATCACATAACAGAACCAATGAAAAAAACCACATAACAATCATAATAGATGCAGAAATTCAACACTCCTTCATGCTAAGAACTCTCAATAAACTAGGTACTGAGGGAACATACCTCAAAATAATAAGAGCTATTAATGACAAATCCACAGCCAATGTCATACTGAATGGGCAAAAGCTGGGAGCATTCCCTTTGAAAACTGGCATTAGTCAAGGATATCCTCTCTCACCACTCCTATTCAACACAGTGTCAGAAGTTCTGGCCACGCCAATCGAACAAGAGAAAGAAATAAAGTGTATTCAGTTAGGAAGAAAGGAAGTCGAATTGTCTCTGTTTGCAGATGACGTGATTGTATATTTAGAAAACCCAATCATCTCAGCCCAATATCTCCTTAAGCTGATAAGCAACTTCAGCAAAGTCTCAGGATACAAAATCAATTGCAAAAAAATCACAAGCATTTGTATACACCAATAATAGACAGAGAGCCAAATCATGAGTGAACTCCCATTCACAATTGTTATAAAGAGAATAAAATACCTAGGAATATAACTCACAAGGGATGTAAAGGACCTCTTTAAGGAGAACTACAAACCACTGCTCAAGAAAATAAGAGAGGACACAAACAAATGGAAAAGCATTCCATGCTCATGGATAGGAAGAATCAATATCATGAAAATGGTCATACTGTCCAAAGTAATTTATAGATTTAATGCTATCTCCCTCAAGCTACCATTGACTTTCTTCACATAATTAGAAAAAACTACTTTAAATTTCACATGGAACCAAAAGAGAGCCCATATAGCCAAGACAATCCTAAGCAAAAAGAACAAAGCCGGAGGCATCATACTACCTGACTTCAAACAATACTACAGGGCTATAGCAACCAAAGCAGTATGTTACTGGTACCAAAACAGATGTACAGACCAATGGAACAAAACAGAGGCCTCAGAAATAACAGCACACATCTACAACCATCTGATCTTTAATAAACCTGACAAAAACAAGCAATGGGGAAAGGATTCCCTATTTAATAAATGGTGTTGGGAGAACTGGCTAGCCATATGCAGAAAACTGAAGCTGGACTCCTTCTTTACACCTTATACAAAAATTAACTCAAGATAAATTAAGACTTAAACATAAGCCCTTAAACCATAAAAACTCTAGAAGAAAACCTAGGCAATACCGTTCAGGACATAGGAATGGCCAAGGACTTCATTACTAAAACACCAAAAGCAATGGCAACAAGAGCCAAAACTGACAAACGAGATCTAATTAAACTAAAGAGCCTCTGTAAAGCAAAAGAAACTATCATCAGAATGAAATGGCAACCTACAGAATGGGAGAAAATTTTTGCAATCTATCCATCTGACAAAGGGCTAATATCCAGAATCTACAAGGAACTTAAACAAATTTACAAGAAAAATACAAACAACCCCATCAAAAAGTGGGTGAAGGATATCAATAGACATGTCTCAAAAGAGGACATTTATGCAGCCAACAAATATATGAAAAAAAGCTCATCATCACTGGTCACTAGAGAAATGCAAATCAAAACCACAATGAGATACCATCTAATGCCAGTTAGAATGGCAATCATTAAAATGTCCAATACATGTTGGTGAGGATGTAGAAAAATAGGAATCTTCTACACTGTTGGTGGGAGTGTAAATTACTTCAACTATTGTGGAATACAGCGTGGTGATTCCTCAAGGACCTAGAATCAGAAATACCATTAGACCCAGCAATCCCATTACTGGATATATACTTAAAAGATTATAAATCATTCTACTATAAAGATACATACACATGTATGTTTATTATGGCACTGTTCACAATAGCAAAGACGTGGGACCAACCCAGACTGGATAAAGAAAATGTGGCACATATACATCATGGAATACTATGCAGCCATATGAAAGGATGAGTTAATGTCCTTTGCAGGGACATGGATAAAGGTGGAAACCATCATTCTCAGCAAACTAACACAGGAACGGAAAACCAA
>CAUYQU010052448.1:0-16667 GCA_963574635.1 Cheracebus regulus
AGGGTCTCCACAAGGCAGACACAGTGCAGCACCGCAGGAGACGGCTGGGAAAAAGAACCAGGAGCTGGAGGGGATAATCCTGAAACAATGAGAAGAACATAGAGAAGAGAAAGAAAAGTCACACCAGTTCGGAAGAGTTTGTAAAACACGTCCGGAATTCTAATGTTCACAGAGTTATCCAGGTCAATAATTAGAATCCACTGTAGATGAACATTCAACATTCAAGATTGTGGTATTCAAGATCAGGTCTTTGAAGATTATTGCCCAAACTCCCTCAACAGGTCCTTTCCTTGGGTTCCTGTACACATGGTGTCTCATTAGGACACTAATCCTGTTGAATCAGGGCCCCACACTTATGACCCCATTACCTGTAATTACTTCCTTTCTCCAAGTATAACCATGCTGGGAGTTAGGACTTCAACATATGAATGGGAGAGTGGGGGACAGACATTCAGCCAGAACACATATCTTCAGAATTATTTAGACATTGCCTCATTATCATTTTTTAATTGTAAAATATATATAACAAAATTTACCATCCTAGCCATTTTGAGTATACAGTTTAATAGTGTACATTCATAACACTGTGCAATCATCACCACCATCCATCTCCTATTCTACTTTTTATCTCTGATTTTGACTATTTTGAGTGCCTCCAGTAAGTAGAATTACATAGTCTTTTGCCTTTATCAAAAGACATTTTTGTCATTTTTATGACTGACTTATTTCACTTGGCATGTCTTTATGGTTCATCCACGTTGTAGCCTATATCAAAATATCCTTTTAAAGACTAAATAATATTCCATTGTATGTGTGTATAGATTAAGCATCCCTAGTTCTGAAATGCTTCAAAATCTTAAACTTTTTGAGTGCCGACTCAGTGCCACAAGTGGAAAATTCCACACCTGGCCTCATACAACACGTAACCTCATATGACTAGTTGCAGTCAAAATATAGAGACGCAATACACTGTTTATTTAAAATATTGTGTAAAATTACCTTTAGGATATATGTATAAGGTATACCTGAAACAAAACTGATTATATATTTAGAATTGGGTCCTATCCCAAGATACCTCATTATGTATTTGAAAATATCAAAAATGCAAAAAAATTGAAATCTGAAACACTTCTGGTCTTAAGCATTTTGGACAGGGGATACTCCACCTCTGCTATAGTTCACTTCCCCATTCATCTGTTGATGGACACTTGGGTTGCCTCCATGTTTTAGCTGTTGTGATTAGTGCTGCCATGAACATGGGTACACAAATATCTTTTCGAGTTCCTACCTTCAGTTCTGTTGAGTGAAGTGGACTTGCTGGGTCACATAGTAATTCTATTTTTAATTTTTGAGGAATGAACATACGGTTTTTACAGCTGCTGTACCATTTCACATTCCCACCAATAGTGCACAAGGGTTCCAGTTTCCCCACATCCTCATTGACGCTTCCTGTTTTCCCTCGAAGTAGCCATCCTAACGGTTGTGAGGTGTTACTTCACTTTTCTGTTTTGTGTTCTTGAAAAATCTGAAACTATTCGGATATTTGATCGTAGAAGACCTATGCTCTTCTCTGTGCCAGAGTCATGCAGTTGAACAGTGATGTTCCTTGGTGTGGGTCTTTTTTCAGGAACTTTTTTGGGAATTATTTCTCTGATTTCCTTATGTTTTTTGTCCTCCCCCCCCCTTTTTTTTTTTAGAACCCCTGTTGCTTGGATGTTGGAAAATGTTGCTAAAATGTTCCATTTTAGGCTTTCAGTTTTTTTTCCTGTTTTCTGATTGTTTTTTCCTCTGACTTGGCATTTTTCTACTACTTTTGTTGGCATTTGTTTTGCTACTTTTTATGGTAGAGGCTTTCTGGAGGTGTCTGGTAATTCTTGGTTTTCATTCATATTTAAAAGTCAGGGATACACAACAGAGTTGGAGCATATGAAATTGTCATTCCTTCCCAGCTTTGTTCACTGTAAAAGGACAGAGGAAATGAGAGCCCCAGTATATATGAACATACTTTGCTCTCAGACCTTTGTTTCTGAATTACATCCCCCACTAAAAGGAACCAAAACTCCTTGGAAAAATGGCAAATTTCATAGCTGAACACAGAATGTATAAGATGAATCCAGAATATGTTACATGAGGAAATAAGGAAGTGCTTGAAAACTATGAAAAGCACACAGGAGCCTGCTGGAAGGGGTTCCCACTGGCCAAATGTGGGACAATTTGAACATCAGAATGAATAATGATGTTATTTGGCTGGGCGGAGTTGCTCACACCTGTAATCCCAGCACTTTGGAAGGCCAAGGCAGATGGGTCACTTGAGATCAGGAGTTTGACCAGCCTGGCCAATATAGTGAAATCCCATCTTTACAAAAAATACAAACATTAGGCATGGTGGTGGGTGCCTGTAATCCCAGCTACTCTGGAGGCTGAGGCAGGAGGATCACTTGAGCCCAGGAGACGGAAGTTGCAGTGAGCTGAGATTGTATCACTGCACTCCAGCCTGGGTGACAAAGCAAGACCCTGTCTTTGAAAAACAAAAAAGAAAAAAAGTTAATTAATAAAATATGAATCTGTCCATACTGATGACATAAGGAAAGAATAAGGGAGAAGAAGACAGCATCCCTCCTGAAGTTTGAATGCCAGGAGGAACAGTAGAGCCACAATAACCTCATTTTCATAACTGAGCATCAACTTTTTGAGACAAGAATTGCCAGTCGGCACAAAACTGTTGGATGAAGTATTCTCCTACAGATTACCAATGAATTATTAAGGAAATTGCTCACTTTATAGTGAAGAAATCTGGAAAACAGTTTTTAACCAAGTGATTGAAATTATCACCAATAATGGGACAAATTGACATCATCTTGTCTCTGTGTGATGGTCCAGGAGAAACAAAGCTTCATTATGTAGTACTACTGCCAGAAAGGCGTAAGCCATATTCTTCAAAGATGTCAGTGAAATGAATGGGACGAAAATGTTGAACTGTTTCAGATTAGAGGAAAGTAAGGAAATAGGACATTAGATGTGATACATGATTCTAAATTGGAGGGAAGGGGGATTTGCCATAGAGGACCTTTCCATTGTGTCTGAGGACTCCAGCAGCACAGCCACATGATCTGTTCTCATTTTAATCAAAAATTTAGATGATGATTCATACTTTTACAGTGTATGTTAAAAAATGGCTTAACTGGGAAATTTTTTGTTTTGTTTGAGATGGCGTCTTGCTCTGTTGCCAGGCTAGAGTGCAGTGTCATGATCTCAGCTCACTGCAACCTCCGACTCCCAGGTTCAAGTGATTCCCCTGCCTCAGCCTCCCGACTAGCTGGGAGTACAGGCGCGCGCCACCACACCCAGCTAATTTTTGTATTTTTAGTAGAGACGAGGTTTCACTGTGTTGGCCAGGATGCTCTTGATCTCTTTACCTTGTGATCCACCATCCTCCCAAAGTCCTGGGATTACAGGTGTTAGCCACTGCACCTGGCCAAAATATTTTATTTTTAAAAGTAAATATGCTCGTTTTGATTTGCCCCTAGGCTCATTACTGTTATTTTTGTTGATTGATTTTATTTAACAAATGTTAAACATTGTTTCTATTATTATCTTACTTAGAGGGAAGATGTTGAGTTGAGATTACAGTGTAGTGTGAGTTTTATGGGGGAAAAGCATTAGATGAACAGCATTGTTTTGGAGATGCCTTGTAGACTGCATCCTTGGAGGATTTCTGTTTATTGTTTTGAGATGGAGTCTTGCTCTGTTGCCGAGCTGGAGTGCAGTGGCGCAATCTTGGCTCTTTGCAACCTCCGCTGCCTGGGTTCAAGCTATTCCCCTGCCTCAGCCTCCCAAGTAGCTGGGACCACAGGTGCCTGCCACCATGCCCAGCTAATTTTTTGTATTTTAGTAGAGATGGCATTTCGCCATGTTGGCCAGGCTGGTCTCGATCTCCTGACTTTGTGATCCACTCACCTTTGCCTCCCAAAGTGCTGGGATTTCAGTTATGAGCCACTGCGCCCGGCCATTCTTTTCCCCCCTTATTTTTTAGCCCTGTCAGGCTTCACTACTTAGAGGATTTCTTATTAGTTCAGTGTCCACAGTTTACATCTTTTTCTGCAATATTAAGCTATATATGAAGTGTGTGCCTTGGAAGATAACTTATATTCTTTTCATGTGCAGTGTTTGGTTAATTGACGTTAGAGACTAAATTTGAGTATAGCTAGAACTTCAGTGACCTTAATGTTCTGCTCATGCTTCCTGATAAAACCTATTAAGTGGGCTGCCGGGGGCATGTAAAGGAAGGAAATTTGAAAATTTTAGTATTTTAAAGTATGGTGTCTTTATAGTGGACCCTATGTTATATAAGAATAGAATTGATGTTTTCACAAGACAAAGATAAGAATATGTATTTTTCTTCTTCACTCACTGATAGTGCTTTTATGACATCTATATTTACTTCTGTGTTTCTGTTTAGGATGAAAGCTGAAGTAGAGGGATGACAATGCCTTTTTTCTTATTGTTCATATAGAAAAATTTTAATCAACTAGTACTTTTTAATTCCTTGGGGTATATAGTTCTGTGTGACCCAAGACCCTGACCCAGCATGCTTTAATGGCAGCTATCATCATACCAAAAGAGAACATAAGTGATTGCTTTTTTTTTCTTTTCTGTTACAGGAGAGCTTGTTTCTTATCCATATCCCACGTTATTTCTGCTAATCTACTAATGCAGTAAATTGGAGGAAAACTGTTACCAGGATAACCTGTAATGGGCAAGGAGCCACAAAGGAGAAAACGTTTATTTTAATTTTTAAACTTGGTTTGAAAGGTAAGACACGATTAGTAAGAGTTTCCTTCAATTAATTACATCAAGGAAAGCTGTGGTTCTATTGTGAGACCATGGAGTCTTAGCAAACCAGGTGGAGATCAGTTTCTGAGGCTAGGTGCAATATGGTACCGTGGGATTTTTAGGAAGTTAAATAACAGCCTCTTTAGTCTGCTTTGGTCTGTCTTCAAATCTGCAGAACTCAAAGGATTCTAAGTTTGCAGGGGTTATTGAGAGGGGTGCCAAAGAGCATGCAGACCTAGGAAGCTAAAGTAGTAGCAGACAGGAAAAGACTTGTGACCCAGGCCGCTGCTTCACGTTACCGGGCTCTCTGTGTGTATTTTTGTTTTAAACCAGCAAAAGGCTGTTTGGCTTCTGGTCAGCCACTGTCTCTTTCTGAGTCCAAATCTCCATCACTTTAAAACTATGTTAAAGATTAGAGGTGGAATTTGCATATTTGGCTTTTGGCTCAGTTGGCACTTAATAGGAAGTGGCAGAAGTGGCGGAGTAGATCCTTTTGGGGATGTGCAAACATACTTAATCAAATTTCATTTGTCCCCATTGTATCTCTAGAAGGCAGACAGAAACCATTTAATGGTTTACCTTTCTAAACTGGTGCTAGCTCTACAACTTGAATTTAAGTCACTTTTTACTTGGCTTTCTTTTTATTCCAATGAACAGTTATTTACCAGGACCTATTGATTCTGCTCTTGACTCTTGCAACTGTCTTTTTCTTTTTGTTTTCGCTGCTGCAAAGCTAGATCAGGCTTTGTTGCCTGGGGAGATCCTGTGGTTGTTTTGCTGTGAGGAGTCTCTGCTTCTAACCACCAGGTGGATGTTTCCTTAGCATCTAAAATACTACTTTGCATATGATGTCCTCTCAGCCCAAGCCCTCAAGAACAGTCCTACTCAACCCTTGCAGGTTCCCCTTGCACTTAAACAGTGAGGTCCAATTCTTACCCCCAGTATTCAGATTCTTGTACACAACGTCCACATTCTTCTGCATGAATCCCATGTGGAGAATTCTCTGCAAGTATTCATTCCCCTTGTCGCTCCTTGTCTCATAGAGTGTTTTTTTCTTTCTTTCTTTTTTTTTTTTTGAGACGGGGTCTCACTCTGTCACCCAGGCTGGAGTGTAGTGGTGTGATCTTGGCTCACTGCAACCTCCACCTCCTGGGCTCAAGCGATTCTCCTGTCTCAGCCTCCTGAGTAGCTGGGATTACAGGTGCGCACCACCATGCCCTTCTGAATTTTGTATTTTTGGGGAGATGGGATCTCACCATATTGGCCAAGCTGGTCTTGAACTCCTGGCCACAAGTAATCCACCCACCTCAGCCTCCCAAAGTGCTGGTATTAGAGGCGTGACCCTCTGCGCCCAGCCTCATAGAATTTTATTATTGTTCTTTGTATTTGAATTCACATCTTCTGGGGCTCAGCTTTCTTCCTCCCTTTTTTGTCAAACCACCTTGATTGTTCACTTCCTTTGTGGTCACTCTTTTGTGAACTCTCAGAGTATCTCATTAAATTATTTTAGAATTTTTTTTTTCTCTTTTACTACATTGTAAGTATTTTATGAGGAAGCAGCTTTAACTTCTTTGTATCTTTAGCACTTTTAACAAAATATAGGTATCATTAATTGTTTGGTGGTAGGAGCTAAATGTCAGAGACGTTTCTCAGGATAATATTTTTGAGTCTTTCTCCCTTTCTCCCTCCCTGTTGTTTATTTTGTTTTTCTTTGCTGGTTGAGAGTCTTAGCTTTGGCAGCTCCTGAAACAATTTCTTAACTTTAGATATTCCTCCTCCTCCTCCTTTTACACATCTCTACTCATCAGCATGCTGTCCCACACTAGAGGGAACCCTTCTCTTAAAAAGTTACTCAGAAGCAGGAGTCCTGGAATCAATGCTGGGTGGTTCCGAGGGTTCCTGGAGAGGAACAGCACTGTAGGCATAGGGTACTTTGGAACAAAGGCTGACAAACCAAGCATTTGTTGCAAAGGGCAAGATAAGAAATATTTTAGGTTTTGTGGGCTAAGAGGCAAAAAGGATTTTTTGAAGGTATTTATATACCAAGAGACAAATTTTCACAGGTTTTGTTATTGTTGAGATTCAAAATGTAATAACTGAGTTCAATATTCTGTAATATAGCTCTCTCTACTAATGAGAACTGGAATTCTTTTTCTAGGGGGATAATATTTCACCTAATTGGTGTTTAGAGTTGCTCTCTCATGAAAATCTATTGCAAATATACATCTAATCTGCTAATACTGATCTGCAGCAGAGTTTTATGTTTTTCATCTTTGGAAATGTCTTTTAACACAGGTGGGTACTCCCACATTCTCTGTCATTCCCCAAGCATATGACTTCAGTTGAGTATATTCATTATTTGGAAGGCATATGTAGAATTCTCTTGGATTCTTTTCTTGATACTTACCTTTTAGCATGTCATTACATAGTAAATTAATAATTTCTGAGTATAGTTTGGACGAAAGCTCCTTAATTGCACAACTAAATGGATTTTGAAATACAGAAATTTTCTTTGCCTTTGCGTCAAGGTCTGCAAAATGCTATGTTTCAGCTCAGAAAACGTGCACTGCAAATTTGTATAGGAATGGAGATCTCATCTCCTACAGGAAGTATATGAATCAGGTTGACCTTCCTTATCAAACAAACAAAGTCATTTAAATGACATTAATGTAGTTTATGATTCACATGTCAGCACTGTTTTGCCTTGTAATTTTAGGTTGAATTCAAGAACACTGAGACTTCAGTAAAGGCAAATTTCCACAGCTATCCAGTGTTCAGTAATTGTCATCCACAACTGTTCTCCTTGTTCTGAAAAATTTCAGTCTTTGCCCTGTGCTCAAAAAAATCACAATAAAACTTTACCAGAGCAAGCCAGGATGGTTAAGTCCATGAGTGAATGAAGTTTACTGTTGGTGCTACCAGTTCAGTAACGTGTGATGAATTTAAAAAGTCTCCAAATGCCTGCTGGTGAAAATAAAAGAACAACTGTAAGCTTTAAACTCCTTAAATTTTTACAAGTTTTCTAACTTTGTTGAACTAAGCCTTTTTCTGTTCTATACAACTGCAATCAGTTGTAGCATGTCCTATAGATGCCACTTTAGGTTGTCTTTTCTCAGCTTTGAAAATATTCTGCCTGTAGTTCTTTCATGAAGACTATTCATGGAGGCTAAAAAGTCAGAGGTATATCACAAGGTTTATAGCAAAAAATAATAAATTGTTCCATTTTTCTCATCTCTGAATTATTCACTTTAGACTGCTACTTTCATTTTATTTCCACGTATCTAAATAATTTGCCTATATATAGCTGCTTCTAATCTACTTGGCTTCTAACTATGAAGAGGAGGTTTTAGTTCTTAGATGGATAGCTCCTTCCCCACTTCATTTTCCAACATAGCAATAACTTTTAGATAAAGTCAGTATTAAGGGTATGTATATTTTGATTAATTATTCTTTAAATCCCTGACAAAATTTGCAAAATTATTTTCATTGTGGTCAGATACATCTGGCAGTCAGCTGTGTCTCCTTGAACTCACTTTTTCCAAAACCCTCTGCCTCATGCCTCCCTCTGTACTGATTGCACTTCACTATCTCCGTAGCTGCTGGTGTTTCTCCTCACCTTTCTTCTGGGAGTTGTCTGTCTCTCAGTGTCTTGGATTTCTGGTTTCACGTATTGTCATGTTTCAGTGAAGAACATTCTCCAGTAGCTTCCTGAGAGAGTGTGACTAGATCTGTCAGACTTTCCATGTCTGAAAATGTTATCTAGAATTGATATTGAGTTGTAGTCCTTTTTTGTGTTGTTTTTATGAGCGCCCACTCCACCGCCACCCCTGAAGGTTTAGATATGTCATCTCTGCTACCGTGGAACTACATACCTTGGAAGATGTGTTGCACCACTCATTGCGATGGCCTGTGCAGGCCCTAAGGAGAGCCACATTTGTTAAGCTCTGGGAAAATGGCTTGCTTCTATTTCCTACCCACCCCTCCAACCTCTTTTTTTGGTCTTTTCATGAAGTTATTGGCTGTTGTTTCCTTTTTTTCTCCTTTGTCCTTTATTTTGTTGTGTTACTAGAGTTTTCAGAGCAGTGGAGAATGCGTGGGGTTCAACCCACTAAGCATCTGGAAGGTTGTTGCATAATCTTTTCTATTTTTCTTACTAGAGCTCCATGTCAGCCCAAATGTAGCTGTGTATTGTGCCTTTTATATCCAGTGGACTTTGAGAAGAGATTTATAAAACAGCATGTTAATCATTTGGTACAACCTTCCTCTCCCGAACAGGAACTCCTTTTGTTCTTACAGAAAATCATGCAGGCTTTGCCAAGGCACCTCCAGTTGAGGGGCCTCGCATGCAGCCACAGCCCTCCTCTTTAGCAAGTTCTGTTCCTACTGCTTGTGGATAATTTGCACTTCTCACTTACTGGTTCTTATTTCATCCTTGGGTACAATACAAGACAGGTCTTCTCTTCTAAGCTTTTTAAGATATTAAAAGGTAGTTACTTTATCTCCCCAAATAGTGAGCCTTTCTGCTGCCCTGATCATCTCTTTGGATGCCATATGGTTGTCAGACTCTTCGTTTTCCTTCAGAACAGGATATGCTCTTTCCTGCTATGATGTTACATGCTCAGGGCAGGCCACAGTGGTATTAATTTCTTCTCTGGTCCTAGACATGATTTATCTATTACTATATTCTGACATTTCTTTGCTTATTAGTCACATCATAATGTTAGAATTTTATATTGGACTTAGAATCAACTGAAATCTTAGGACTTTTTTGTTTCTTCAGCAGTTTTCTTCCTGGCTTTCTCTCCATTTTGTTTTTCTTTGTCTGAAAAGGACTTCATATTCATTCATATGACATAAATTTTTCTTGATTCACCGTGTCAAACAGTGTGACTGCTGACTTACCCAACAATAGCTCTTCCTCCTAGCTTTGTATTTTCTGTGCATTTTGACAAGCCTGTGGCATCCTGCGAATCCATGTCATGGGAGCCCCTAGCCACAAGAGCTGAGCTTGTCCAGATCCACCACCAGCGCTGTTCAGGCTGAATGCCTAACTACCTTGTCTGGGAAGTGATTCTCCACCCTGTGCACAGAGACACATGGTTCCCCTTCGTGAACTTGTCCCGAGAGCCTTTGGATTTTGAGGCTGACCTGCTGTTACTGCCGTATGCAAGCTGAGGTCACACACAGTTGGCCCGGGCTGGGATTGTGCTCTTGATGACTGCTGCTTTGACTAGGAAGACTGCACACTTTGAAGCTAGTCAGACCTGGGTTTGTGTCCCAATTCTGCTAGCATGTTCACTAGCTCTGGTCTTTAGTAGGTCATCTGACCTCTCAGAATTTTAGTTTTTCCATCTGTAAAACCTTGAAGGTATGAAGTATCTAAAAGCGTGAGGCCCAGAGTCTGGCGGTATGGTAGGCACCTAATAATTAATTGGTAGCTGCTGTTAATAATTATGTTTCTACCTTTATATAAAGTTACAGCGTCCAGACAGTTAATGTAATTGTGGAATAGTTAGGAGAGATTGAAGATTGTTTTTCCTAAGAACCTATAAAGACCATTCTTCGCTGAACTTACATTCCTTAGCAGTCTCAGTAGTCTAGAATCTACTTTAACTTTTCTTGCACATTAGGTTGCATACTGTGAAACATTTACAAAAGAAAGAACTTCCTGAAGGTTAACAGTTTATTACTACTAATCTGAGGCTGTTGAGATAGCCTTAAATACTTAAGGATTATATACAGTCTGATCAAAGTTTGCTAGGGAAGGAAAATTGAAAATAATAGCTAAAGCTTTTAAAAATGGGCTTTTAAAAGATTTTTTTGTGACCAAGTTGCCAGTTCTGTCTTTCATTATAGAATTGGTTAAACTACAAAATAAATTTGATAGCTCATTTCTTAATCTGAAGACTGCTTCTTTTTGACCATTTGCCAAAAGCATCTCAGTGTGCTCCTGAATTTCTACGTGATTAGGAAAGGCCATTTTCTTTGGGTACCTTGTCTGTAAGATATATGAATAATAAATTACCATTGTCACTTGCCTTAAGTTGGGTGAGTCATAAATGGCACATAACCGGGTTTCACCTAATGCAAACTTAACCGACTTGGATTTTCCATGTCTTCCCTTCACCACACGTTAGTATAGGATTCCCTTTCTAGCCGGGCAGTTTCACCATTCTTTATTTGTTTAGGACCACCTCATGTCTCTTCAGTTTTGGAGAGTTAGAAACTTTTTGTGTTGTTTCATATAGCCATGCCAATCATAACCATGTTTCCTATTCTCCTGCAGTTAGCCGGTGCTTCCTTTCTGATGTTTGACTCATGTTTATTCGCTTTTGGAATCCTACCCAGTTTCAGAGATTCCAAGAATCTTGGACGTTTCAGTTAGGAAACCTTTCTAGGGCCCATGAGAATTTACTGATTTGACTTTGACTTAAATATTTTTTAAAATTTTGAGACAGGGTCTTACTCTGTTAACCAGGCTGGAGTGCAGTGGCATGATCTCTGCTTCCCAGGCTCAAGTGATCCTCCCACCTCAGCCTCCTGAGTAGCAGGACTACAGGTGTGCACCACCATGCTCAGCTAATTTTTGGTACTTTTTGTGGTAGAACAAGATCTCCCTTTGTTGTCTAGGCTGATCTTGAACTCCTGGACTAAAGCGACTCATCCACTGCCACTCCCCTAAAGTGCTGAGATTATAGATGTGAGCCACTGCGCCTGGCTAATGTTGACATTTATGATACTGTCTTCCTGTATTCACACACTCTCACCTCCAGCATGCACATGTGCATCTGGATCCAGCTGGGTGGGGGGTGGTGTTCCTTGCCTTTCCCCTGTTCATTTGATTTCTTAAGAAGACTCGTGGCAAGAACCCAATTACCATTGTGCCATTCTCATTACTTGCCTTTCCCCACACAAACTCTCAGTCTCACTTTAACAAAACTTGTTCTTAATATAAATAACTCATGCTTTGCATATACTTTGACTGAAGTTTTTGAAATTGTAGAAAATAGGCACAGAATTCAAGTACATTCCTGTACATTCAAGCTTTCATAATAACAATTTGTAGAGGAACACATTACTGTACTTGCTTTAATTTGAACTAGTTGACAAAAGTAAGGCTGGATTTTGTGGTTGGTGGTTGACTTTTTAAATATAAAAGTGAAGTGAATGATAAGGTGTTACATCCTGTATTGCTCTTAGCATCTTAGCGGTATATGTGGAGTTAGTATGGGGTATATACAGGCATTTGTCTTCTGAGGATTGTGTATTTCCCAGAATTCTAAAGGCAAGTATAAATTTGTATCATTTGATACCAAAGTACAGCTCCAGAATGAAGAAAAAGTGGAAATTAGACTTCGAGCAGGCAGAATGATGGTGATGTTAGAGGAGTAATGGTCATTTAGTATGAAATCTCTTAGTGGACACCTTGGTTTTTAACGTAGAGGCCATTGCAGAGCATCATCATCTGCTCCGGTGGGTCCCTCTTCAGTAGGCTTGCTCCTTTCCAGTCTGTCTTTCACAGTGTTGACAGTTAGGCATTCATTCACCCTCTAGATCTGTGCTTGCAGACTCCAGTGTCTGTCTTAGCACGGTGGGCAGTGCCTACAGTGCCCCATCCCAGGCATCTTACCTTCATCCTCTTCCTTTCCTGTCCCACATTTAAGTCATATTCACACTTGGTCAGACCCAAAAGAGGTTTATCCTCTTCCTTCTCTCTTCACCTTTGTAAGAAATACAAACTGTTAAGAGTGTACTAACCACAGCGTCCAGGTCATCTCCATGTCACTTCCCCTGCCTGCTTCTGTTCAGAATTGTTTCTGTATGCTATTAAAATACTTTGTTTAATCTCGCTGTAAATTTTTTTTTTTTTTTTTTTTGAGACGGAGTTTTGCTCTCGTTGCCCAGGCTGGAGTTCAGTGACGTGATCTTGGCTCACCTCCACCTCCACCTCCACCTCCTGGGTTCAAGGGAGTCTCCTGCCTCAGCCTCCCCAAGTAGCTGGGATTACAGACATGTGCCACTACACCTGGCTAATTTTGTATTTTTAGTATAGAGACAGGGTTTCTCCTCATTAGTCAGGCTGGTCTTGAACTCCCAACCTCAGGTGATCTGCCCACTCGGCCTCCCAAAGTGCTGGGGTTACAGGCGTGAGCCACCATGCCCAGCCTCTCTGCTGCAGATATTTTAATGCACACTTCCCTTAGTTGAAACTCATTGGTTCTGTCCACTTCTGCAGCATGCCTGCATGGTGCCGTGCATTCACACACAGCCCTTTGTGATCTGGCCTTGTGTTGCCAACTTAATCCTACTACATTCCCAAGGGCTCCTCCTTCTTGTCCTCAGAGCCTTCTCCCTGCTGTGACTCATGAAGCTACTGGTTCTTCCTGTCCACTGCATTCAGGCAGGCGTCTCCTGGCTTGGAATATGTTATGCAGCTTCATTCGTCACCTGCTAAATGCACCGTGTATTTTGAGGCTCTGCTTAGGTCATATAATGAGGTCTTTTCTGGCCAGGCTGTCTTCCCTTCAGCTACCTTTCTGTGGAACAGGGTTGAAATTTATGCCTTCCTTTCTCTGTTCTCAATTTTACTGTATTTTTCAAGGCTTTAGGGACCATCTATCATATTACTCCTATATTTCTTAGCACAATTCATGTTAATACTTTAATGCCTATTGATTAATACAGCATATTAAATGGATTTGATTCCTTTATTCTCAAAGAAAAGCTTGAAGTATCAAAGTAGTTTCAAGCTAAAACTGGAAAAGATTCTGGAATACCTGGGTGGCAGAAATCTGATTGCTTTTGACACCTTTGAAAGAAGCAGTTGCAGTGATACAATAAAACTGGGTTTGCATTTGTATTGCCCTCTTCTCTAAAGAAAGACATTGTCTAATAGACACTCTGATATTTGATTTAATTTGTTGGGAGTGAGGAGGGGCTGCACCTTTATGAAACTGACGCTTTACTAAGACTGGAGAAACAGCTGCTGTGCGAACTTTCTGTGTTCTGTAGTCTTTTTTCCTTAGTAGTTGGTGACAGCTGCTTTCAAAGACCAGCTGCTTTTACTTCTTTGTGTTCCATGTTTCTGCCTCTTCTTGTGAAAATTTCCCTGGGCATTGAGCTTTGCTGTCAGGATAAAGAGTTTATCATTAACTTACACACCAAGAGATAACCTCCATGGGAGTGACTCTGCATTCTCCTATTAATAGACACTTTCCTCCCTGGCCCTTTCTTAGTGGCATGCTGCTTTCAGCATGCCTGAAGCAATCACCAAACCCTCCTGAAGCCCAACACTTTCACATTTGGATCTTGTCAGGCACTGCTCAGCTAAGCTTCCTGAATGTGTGGATCCAAGCCGAGAAGGAAGTCCTCGGCCTCCAGGTGTCTGGACACTGAATAAGTAAATGAGCCAGTATGAACAGCCTTGCTTTGCCGCAGCTCGGTTGTTGAGTACGTCCTGTTCACCACCCTGCTTATAAACTCGGCCAGAGGTTCAGTGTAAATGCGTCTGCTGCTTATGGAATAATCAGGGGATGCGGTGAGGTCTGTTTCCTAGAGGATGAGTGAGAATTCTAGTTTTTTCCACACTAATCAAATATCATTCAGTGGCCTAGGCATTGTTCTTTCTTCTGAAAATATACTTTGAATTTGCTTATATTGAAATCAATTCTGAGACATGAGCCTGTTTTAAAATTTTGCTTGTTAAGTCTAAACCAGTAATGACCCAGCTGTGCCTCTCCATGCAAGATTTAGCTCTTTGCAATATTTCAAGATGAAGGATTTGAAAACTTTCTTGTTATTGCTATAAATGTTTCTAGATATTAGAGGCTACAAAACAGTTCTAGTGTTCTTGTGATCTACTTTTTTGAGTTGAAGAATGTCTGGCCAAGTTGTTACATTTCGTTTCTCCTGTATATTTATATTTTAAAAGCGAGGAAAAACGTGGCCTGTAAGCTCTTCGTACCTACCCCACATTGGCTCCTGTGTGGGAAACATTGTTAGTGATTGTAACTCTGGAAGGAGTTGGGAGGCCATTTCAGTGCTGAGAGAGACTTTGAATCATAATTGTAGCAATAATGTCATTGGACTGGGGCTGTCTAGTATGGCAGCCACTGGCCACATGTGACTCTCAAGCATCTAAAGTGTGGCTCGTCCAAATTGAGAGTTACTGTGAGTGTAAAATACACACTGGATTTGGAAGACTTAGTACCAAAAGAAATAATTTAGCCCTGTTAGATATAATCTATTAAAGATACTTCTAAATTTAATATTATTAGTTGTTTTTCTCTTTTACTTTTTTGATGTGGCTACTAGAAAATTTAATGTGTGGCTCATAAGTTTATTTCTTATTTCTGTTAGACAGGTCTGACTTGGGTGATAGGTAGAGCTCATGTTCTGGTAGTTTTAATAGTGGTGAGAGAAGGGAGTGCTGAAGGGAGACTTGGTTGTATAGGAATCTGAACTTGGGCAATTTGTGCTTGGATGCCTTTGCATGAGATCATGTGAAGTTTGTATGTCAAATATTTTCTTCATATATATATATATAATATTAAAAGTCAGTAACACATTTTGTTGTCTTAAAGTCTTTCCCATGTGTTTTCTTGGACAGAAGCAGCTGCTTCTCCTATTTTTGTTCTGTTTGTGCTCCATATGTTTAGGTAGCTGCAGCTACTACTGGAAATATCTTAATATGTGTTTATTGCCAGTCTGGCATATGATACCAGATATTCACTTCAGCTTTGCTATCTTGAGGATTCCAACGGGGCCAGTTATTAAGTGTTATAGACATAGCTGGTTTCATGGGTATGTGACCTGTGCAATCTCACAGGGCTCAGAAACACTTGTATTCATTCCTGTGCGTATGAAAGTTTGGGAAGCTTTAAAGCTCACTGATTTTATTGTTGGGCATATTTATTGTCCTAGTAGCCTCTGTTTGTGTGAGTGTGTGTATGTTGGTGCCTGTATGTTCCAGTTGCTATTGTGGGTCTTTCTTATTGAGTCTCCACAAGCTGTTTATTTGCTAAGGATCCTGAGACTTAGAGATGAAGCAACTTTCCTGAGGCACCAGGGCTAGCCAGCAGTGGAGCTAGTGTTGGAATCAAGCCTGTTAAAATGCTTAATGATCCTAAGCAAAGGTTAGGGGATTTGTATATTTGATGAAACAATGGGGTGTAGGTAGTTTACATAAATTATGATTGGACCCCTATACTGGCATTCTACTAGCAGTGCCTTAGCAAATTTTACAGATAGACTGATGTTTTTGTTGCACATCTTGTAAATGATTTAGCCGCTGTTCCAGTTCCTACTTCCTGTGTCAGAGACCGGGTGGTATCCTTTTTCCAGAGAGGGTCACTGCTGAATGCCTTGAATTCAAAGTACTTTGCCTCACATTTTGAAAGGCTTTGGTATCATGAAGGTATTTAAAAAATTTTAGAGGGTCATTAAGTAAAGCAGTTGATCTGAGATGAATAAATTTACTCAAATGGATCCTTTGATCCTATTTTGTGTATGTAAGATGGCAGTTTTCACTTGTTTTATGTTAAAGGAAGATGGAGAACAGCAGACTTTGTCATCCTCTGGCATCAAGTAACAGATGACTCTCCAGTTACCTGCTTAACCCTTCGCCCTTTTGAAGAAAACTCCATTTTCAAACTACTTTTTTTATTTTTTAATTTTTTTAAAGAAAGAAAAAAAGAAAGAGCAAAAGAAAGAAAAGAATGAAAGAGAGAAAGAAAGAGGAAGAGAAAGAGGGAGAGAGAACGGGATTCTTGTTTTATTGCCCAGGCTAGAATGCAGTCTAAAAATGGGTATTAAAAACCTCTTTTATGCCAATA
>CAUYQU010052449.1:0-58402 GCA_963574635.1 Cheracebus regulus
AAGTGCTCAGTGAAGGTCTCTTTAAAACTCTCCCACGGCCGGGCGCGGTGGCTCACGCCTGTAATCCCAGCACTTTGGGAGGCCGAGGAGGGTGGATCATGAGGTCAAGAGATCAAGACCATCCTGGCCAACATGGTGAAACCCCGTCTCTACTAAAAATAAAAAATAAAAATAAGCTGGGCATGGTGGCGTGCGCCTGTAGTCCCAGCTACCCAGGAGGCTGAGGCAAGAGAATTGCTTGAACCCAGGAGACGGAGGTTGCAGTAAGCCAAGATTGTGCCACTGCACTCCAGCCTGGCGCCTGGCGACAGAGCAACACTCTGTCTCAAAAAAAAAAAAAGTTTAATATCTATTTAAAATTTTAGTTTATTAATGTGACTACATGAATTTAACATGGCACATTACATAAAACAACAACCTATTTACAAATGCTACTTTTGTTCATCATATTTATGGAATAATTTCATTCAAACTCTACACATGTGTCCTCAATGGCATTGTCTTTGTCATGCTGGATCCACTTTTTGACTCCCTGAACTCAGTTTTTTCCAGACCACATCATCTTCACTTCCAATTCAGCTGTATGAGATACAGCACTTTTAAAATTTGCCCACTGACAGTTCCTTTAAAACTTAAACATAGAATTACTCTATGATCTGGCAATTCCACTCCTGGGTATATACAAAAAGAATTAAAAGCAGGGACTCAAAAACATGAACAACGAATGTTCATAGCAGCATTATTCACAATAGCCAGACGGTGGAAGCAACCCATGTGTCTGTCAACAGATGAATGGGTAAACAAAATGTGGTCTATCCATGCAATGGAATATCATTCACCCATACAAATGAATGGCATTCCAATAGAAGCTACAATATGGACCACGCTTAAGAACATTATGCTTAGTGAGATAAGCCAGTAACAACAACAAGAAAGACTGCATGATTGCTCTATATATGAGGTCTCAAAAGTGGTGAAACTCATAGAAACAGAAGATAGAGGCCAGGTGTGGTGACTCAAGCCTGTAATCCAAGCACTTTGAGAGGCAAAGGCAGGAGCATTGCTTGAGCCCTCAAGTGTGATGACAAGGATGTGGATAAATTGAAACACTTGTACACTGTTAGTGGGAATGTAAAATGGTGTAGCCACTATGGAAAACAATTTGGCAACTCCTTAAAAGTTTAAAATGGAGTTATCACCTGACCCAGTAATACCACTGCTAGGTGAATACCCAAGAGCAATAAAAATATGTTCCATGCAGTCTGGGCGCAGTGGCTCACGCCTGCAATCCTAGCACTATGGGAGGCCAAGGCAGGTGAATCACTTGAGCTCAAGGGTTCAAAATCAGCTTGGGCAACATGGTGAAACCCCATCTCTACACACACACACAAATACAAAAATTAGCTGGGCACAGTGGCTTGCACCTGTAATACCAGCTACTTAGAGGGCCAAGGCAGGAGGGTCACTTGAGCCCAGGAGGCAGAGGTTGCACTGAGCCAAGGTCATGCCACTGTACTCCAGCCTGGTAGAAATAATGAGATACTGTCTCAGATAAATAAATAAATAAATGCTCTATGCAAAACTTGTATTTAATGTTCATCACATTATTATTCATAATAGCCAAAAATTGGAAACAAGTCAAATGTTTAGCAACTGATATGAATGGATAAACAAAATGTGGTATATCCATACAATGGAATATTATTTGTCAGTAAAAAAGAAATGCAGTACTGACTCATGCTGTAACATGGATGAACCTTAAAAACACTGTGTTTGGTGAAACAATCCAGGCATAGAAGGCCACATGTTGTACATATTGTATGATTTCATGTACATGCAACATCCAGAATGGGCAAATCCATAGAGGCACAGAGTGGATCAGTGGTTGTTTAGGAATGGGGCTGGGGAGTGGGAATGGGGATTGACTGCTAATACATATGAGGGCTTTTTCGGAGGGGACAAAAATGTTCTAAAATTAGATGTGATAGTTGCACAACCCTGTGAATATACTTTTTAAAAAACCCACTAAATTGCACACTTTAAAGGCAGTTGCCTCCAGCCCACCACATTATCCATCTGTCTGGGAAATGGGGGCATGCCAAAAGCCAGATGGGTTTTATTTCACACCAGAGCAATGCATCATGATATCCCCCCTCAGATTCTTAAAACAAAAGTGAATATTTTAAAGGAGACTGGAATAGAGACTGACAAGCTGCCCCTTAGCCTAAAATACTGAAAATAAAAAGTGTGTGCCATGTACAAGCAGTTCCCTAATCAACTGTGTTCTAAATCCTATTCTTATCAAGACAGTATTCTACTAGTTATGAAAATGGCACTTAAAAAAAGCCCATGGATTTAAATTCAAAAACAGATTTGTCTTTTTTTCTTTGGGAAACTTAAGTTGGAGTATCAAAGTCAAAATATAGAGGTGAACCTCTAAACTTAAAGCATATTATTTGAGAAGGGAGGATTGCACTTCAAGGCATACACATAGACCAGGTAGTCATCCGAATGTCTACAGAAAAAACGAAGTTTGGAGTTTTTATAAAATGGAGAAATGTTATGTATTGTTCTGAAAGAAAGTTCATTGGTGCTGATAAAGTTTAAAGGAGCTGGCAAGTTCTAATTGATAAGTGACAGGGGTGGGTAAGATTAGTCTTAGAGTCACAGTGGGTTGTTTTAGTAACACCGGTTTCAGGCAGTGTGAGCAGCCAGGGTTACAGAGAATTATTAATACGTTCCTGGAGCAACGCTATGTGCCCTGAGTGCTTTTTCTCCCTGAGCCTCTTGACTCTGTTTCAGTTGGGTATGACAAGAATGACCCAATTCGTATGATCAAATTTCACATGATTTAAAGAGAAAAAGGGAGGAGGGGAACTAAAACACTGATGGAAAGTCTCTAGTCTGCTAGCCATGCTGATGGGATGGCACTTCCATCTGAAGTCACTCTTAGGTCCCTGGCACTGTGCTGGGAGCAGGTACTCTTGACTTTGCCACAGAAGCTGGTAAAAGGTGAGGCTTGGTTAAGTAAGAGGTTAAGCCCTTGTTAAAAAATATAAAGGTGCACAACTTTAAAGAGTCCATTGGTCACATAGCTCATCCCTCCATGAAAATACAAGATGTCAAATAGGTACAATAGCTAGGGAGGCCAAAAAGGGCAGAGAGAACAACTGTATAGCTTGCTCAAAGGACAGACTCCAAAGGTCTCCCAGGAAAAGCCTAATTCCTCAGACAATGTGTTCCTAGAGGGCTGTTATATTAACAAGAGGAAGAGGTGATTCAAAAGCTGATAAACCTGTCCAGACCTAAGGAAAAGCTCATCAAACAAAAGCAGCTCAAGGTGTCTGAGTCGTTGTTATCAAAGGAATAGTGGTCTTCTCTCCACAGTATTGTGACTTGTACCTCGTGTTTTTATTCTTACTCAAAATATTTTCTAATTTCCCTTGTTAATGTTTCTTTTACCTATTGGCTATTTGGGAGTGTGTTGTTTAATTTCCACATATCTACAAAATTTCCCTGGCCAGCTGTGTTGGCTCACACTTGTAATCCCAGCACTTTGGGAGGCTGAGGCGGGTGGATCACAAGGTCTAGGGATTGAGACCATCCTGGCCAACATAGTGAAACTCCAGCTCTACTAAAAATATAAAATTTAGCTGGGCATGATGGTGCTCGCCTGCAGTCCCAGCTACTCGGGAGGCTGAGGCAGGAGAATGGCGTGAACCCAGGAGGCAGAGGTTGCAGTGAGCTGAGATGGTGCCATTGCACTCCAGCCTAGGCGACAGAGCAAGACTCCATCTCAAAAAAAGAAAAGAAAAGAAAATTTCCCAAATGCCTATTCGATATTGATTTCTAATTCCATTCCATTGCAGTCAGAGAACATATTTTATATGATTTCAGTTCTTTTAAATTTGGACGCTTGTTTTGTGGCCTAATATATGGTCTGTCTTGAGGATTGTTTCATGAGCCACTTGAGAAGAAAGTGCATTCTGTAGGCCAGGTGTGGTGGCTCATGCCTGTAATCCCAACACTTTGGGGCACTGAGATGGGAGGATCACTTGAGCCCATGAGTTCAAGACCAGCCTGGGCAACGTAAAAAAGAAAGAAAGAAAATGCATTCTGGTGCTGTTGAGTGATGTGCTCCATAGATGTCTATTATAAATAGTCAATTTATAGTGTTGTTCACATCTGCTATTTTCTTGTTGATCTTCTGTCTAGTTGTTCTATCCATTATTGAGAGTAGGGTATAGAAGTCTCCAACTATTATTATTAAATTGTTGATTTCTCTCTTCAATTCTGTTCTTTTTTTTTCATTGTATTTTGGGGCTGTGTTGTTAGTGCATGTATGATTACAATTGTTTTATCATCTTAATAAATTGGCTTTTTATCATTATAAAGTTTTTCTGGTTTCAAGTAACAGTTTTTGTCTTAAAGTCTATTTTGTCTGATATTAGTCTAGTTTCTTCAGCTCTTTTGGTTGCTGTTTGAATGATATCACATTTCCATCCATTTACTTTTAACTTATTTGCATCTATGAATCTAAAATGAGACTCTTAAAGACAGAATATTGTTGGATTATGTTATTTTATTCATTTTGACTATCTCTGACTTGTAACTGTGGAACTCAATCCATTTAAATTTAATGTTAAAAAAAAGTAATCACCGATAATGTAGGATTTACATTTTACTATTTGTTTTCAATATGTCATGTCTTTTTTGTTCCTCAGCTCTTCCACTACTGTCTTCTTTTTTTTATTTTTTTTATAGAGATGGAGTTTCACCATGCTGGCCAGGCTGGTCTTGAACTCCTGACCTCAGAGGATCACCCACCTCAGCCTCCCAAAGTGCTAGAATTACAGGTGTGAGCCACTATGCCTGGTCCACTACTGTCTTTTTAAGTGTTCACTATATATTTTCTAGTGTACCATTCTATTTCCCTTGTCTTTTATTTCATTATATATTTTTTAGTTATTTTCTTAGTAGTTGCCCTGGAGATTACCACTACCATTTCAGTGTATAACAATCTAGTTTGGATTAATAATAACTTAATTTCAATAGTATACAAAAACTTTTCTTATATGTATCTCACTTCTCCTTAAGTTGTTATTGTTAAGATTACATCTGTAGGCATTGTGTGTCCATCAGCATAAATTTATAATTATTGCTTTATGAAATTGCCTTTGAAATCAGAGACACACAAAAAGTTATATACAAAAAATACATGGGTCAGGTGCAACAGTTCATGTCTGTAATCCCAGCACTTTGGGAGGCCTAGGTGTGAGAATTGCTTGAGTTCAGGAATTCCAGACCAGCCTGGGCAACATAGTGAGACCTCATCTCTGTGATAAATAAACAAAATTAGCTGGGCATGGTGGCACGTGCCTGTAGTCCCAGCTACTTGGGAGGCTGAGGTGGGAGGATTCCTTGAGCCCAGGAGGTTGAGGCTGCAGTGAGTCAAGGTTTCAGCACTGCACTCTAGCCTGGGTGACAGAGTGAGACTCTGTCTCAAAAAAAAATATGTATATATATGTGTGTGTGTGTGTACTTTCTTTTATGTTTACCTATGTAGTCAGCTTTACTGATACTCTTTATTTCCCCATGTGGGTTTGAATTACTGTTACAGCCCTTCCATTTTAGCCTGAAATGTTCCTTTTAGTCTTCCTTCCTTCCCTCCCTCCCTTCCTCTCTCTTTCCTTTCTTTCTTTCCTTCCTTCATTCCTTTCTTTCTCTTTCTCTTTCTTCTTTCTTTCTTTCTTTTTTTTTTTTTTTTTAAAGATGGGGTTTCACCATGTTGGTCAGGCTGGTCTTGAACTCCCGACCTCAGGTGATTCGCCCACCTTGGCCTCCAAAGTGCTTGGATTACAGACGTGAGCCACCACGCCCAGCCTCTTTCTTTCTTTTTTTCTCTCCCCCTCCCTCCTTCCCCCTCTCTCTCCCTCTCTCTCTTTCTCTTTCTTTCCTTCCTTCCTTCTTTCTTTTCTTTTCTTTTCTTTTCTTTCTTTCTTTCTTTCTTTCTTTCTTTCTTTCTTTCTTTCTTTCTTTCCTTTCTTTCTTTCTTTCTTTCTTTCCACTCTCTCTCTTTCTTTCTTTCCATCTTTTCTTGCTCTGTCACCCAGGCTGGAGTGCGGGGCGTGATCCCAGCTCACTTCAACCTCCACCTCCTGGGTTCAAGAGATTCTCCTGCCTCAGCCTCCTGAGTAGCTGGGACTACAGGTGTGAACCATGCCCAGCTAATTTTTGTATTTTGGGTAGAGATGGGGTTTTACCATGTTGGCCAGGCTGATCTCGAACTCCTGACCTCAGGTGATCCATTTGCTTCAGTCTCCCAAAGTGCTGGGATTATAGTCATGAGCCACCACACCTGGCCAGCTGGAAGTTTTGAGCCAGATCTAGAACCAAAGATTTTTTTATTTCATTGACTAGGGTGACCATATATTTGGAGACAGTCTCAGTTCAACACCTGTGGTCCCAGCATAATTCTCAGTAAAACCATCCTTCACTTCTCCAACAGCTGCAGTGTGAATAATAAAGGTGAATGCTTTTTTTTAAAACTGAGGAAACCCTTCTTATGTTCTCTCAACATTTATTCATCTAAGAAATGATGTTTACACTTCATCCTCTTCTGGCCTTGGGGCTCAACCCACAAACTTGTCTGGGGAGAAGACTGAATCAATGCTAAGAACCTGCTGCTGGCCAGGAGCGGTGGCTCCCTCCTGTAACCCCAGCACGTTGGGAGGCCGAGGCAGGTGCATCACAAGGTCAGGAGATTGAGACCATCCTGGCTAACACGGTGAAACTCCATCTCTACTAAAATACAAAAAATTAGCCGGGCGTGATGACACGCACCTGTAGTCCCAGCTACTCAGGAGGCTGAGGCAGGAGAACTATTTGAACCCAGGAGCAAGAGGTTGCAGTCAGCCGAGATCACACCACTGCACTCCAGCCTGGGCAACAGACAGAGACTCCGTCTAAAAAAAAAAAAAACAAGAACGTGCTGCTGACATAATTGAGACCATGGTCAGAAGATCGATG
The DNA here is from genome assembly GCA_963574635.1 of Cheracebus regulus. Taxonomy (NCBI): domain Eukaryota; kingdom Metazoa; phylum Chordata; class Mammalia; order Primates; family Pitheciidae; genus Cheracebus; species Cheracebus regulus. Next base: position 7,030 of record CAUYQU010052449.1, read on the forward strand.
AGAAAAAACAAGAGCTACAACATACAGTTCTGACATACTGTGTGAGGCGGGATTTAAACGATTTTGAGACATTTGAGACATTTGTTTTGTTTTGTTTTGGCCTCCAAAACAACCACATAAGGAAAAAATAAACAGAAATCCTGTGAATGTTTGAATCTTTCTGTGTTTATTCTTTCTACCTGTGAACAAAACAAATATTTTATATGTGTGAAAACATCTTGTTTTTCCACAACAGACACTAAGACCCAGCACTGAGATCAAAAGGAAGCAAGCTCTGCATATTCTAAGTGCTACAAACTAGGGTCCATCCTCCGGGCCAGCCCTCTCCTCTCCGGGCTTACTCAGAGTGTGGTGGGTAAGCATAGCACTTAAAGAGAGGGCACTTTGGGAGGCCAAGGAGGGTGGATCACTTGAGCCCAGGAGTTCGAGACCAGTCTGGGCAACATGGTGAAACACTGCCTCTGCAAAAAGTACAAAAGATAAGCTAGACTAATTTTAGTATTCACCCAGCAAGCTAATGTGGTGGTTCCCAAAGTGTAGTCTGCAGGTTTCCTAAGGGTACTCAAGACCCTTTTAGGAGGTTCACAGGGTCAGAATTTTTCATAATAATACTAAGCCTTTCCCACTCCCATTCACTCACCAGTGTATCTTGAAGTTTTTTAGAGACTATACAATGAGTGATATCGGTCTGATGTCTAATAGAATGTATGCTGCTTTTTTTTTTTTTTTTAAGACAGGGTCTTGCTCTGTTGCCTAGGCTGTGTGGCGGAGTGCAGTGGCACAATCGTGGCTCACTGCAACCTCGAACTCCTGGGCTCAAGCTATCCTCCCACCTCAGCCTCCCAAGTAGCTGGGACTACAGGTGTATGCCAACACACCCAGCTAACTTTTGTATTTTTTGTAGAGACAGGGTTTTACCATGCTGCCCAGACTGGTCTCAAACTCTTGGGCTCAAGGGATCCACTCGCCTCGGTCACTCAAAGTGCTGGGATTACAGGTGTGAGCCACTGCACCTGGCCTGCTTCAATACTGTTGGGTTTTAAATATTTCTGTTTCCATCAGTGGTTGCCAGAGGCTGAAGGTAGGTGGAGGTGGGGTGGGGGTGAGTACAAAGGGCCCAGGGGGTCACTTGCGGGCAACGGTGATTCCGTATCTTGATTCATCTGAGTTCAGGAGATCAAGACCAGCCTGGTCAACCTGGCGAAACCTCATCTCTACTAAAAATACAAAAATTAGCTGGGCCTGGTGTCACCCACCTGTAGTCCCAGATACTCAGAAGGCTGAGGCAGGAGAATCGCTAGAAACTAGGAGGCAGAGGTTGCAGTGAGCCGAGATCACCCCACTGCACTCCAGCTTGAGTGACAGAGGGAGAAGGAAGGAAGGGAGGGAGGGAGAGAGGGAGGGAGGGGAGGAAGAGGGGGAGAAAGGGAGGGGCGGAGGGGGGAGGGGAGAGGAAAGGAGGGGAGGGGAGGAAGGGAAGAAAGGGAGGAAAGAAAGAAAGAGAGAAAGAGAAAGAAAGAAAAAGAAAGAAAAGAAAAGAAAGAAAGAAGAAAAAGAGAGAGGAAGGAGTGAGGGAGGGAGAAGAAAGAAGAGAAAGAAATCTGATATAAAACAGATTATTCTTTAAATGCAGGGGTGTGACTTAACCTTTGCCTGGCATTACCTTAGATACTGTTTATAATTTGATATCTTATTGCCACAGAGTCCATGCTGTCTGTCTCATGATCACTGTTTTGGCATTAATGCTGGTCAGTTGTGTCTGAACTTCTAAAGAAAGAGGGTATAATGAGGCATGTCTGACCTCCCATCTCATCATGGCTGGGAACTCAGTGTTTAAGGTTTCTCAAAGGTCCCCTTGGCCAAGAGGGGGCCCATTCAGTCAGTTGGGGGCTTATGATTTCCAGTTCACATTGTGTTCACTGGAGTAGCACTTTTGATTTCCTTCAGGAAATTTTCCTTTGAATTCACAACTTGGCTAAATATTAGGTGCAAGGAGCCTAGCTTTCAGCCTGTCTTGACTTTTGACCCACTTTCCTCACTGAGCTTCATCATTTCTAGCTTTCGATTTAAAGTGAGAGATGTGCGACTCTTTCTATCCCTCGAACATGTAGAGGCCACTGTGGGGTTATTAATTGACTGAAATTCAATACTGTTGTGTCTGGACTAGGGAGACCTGAGAAGAGGGAGACAGAGGTGGGAACAGCCAGTCAGTGGAGCACTTAGAACACACACAATACTTTTAAGTTGGCTGTCTTATATGGATGCCGTTTGTGGCACCCAAAAACAATGACAATAGAACATCAAAGACCACTGATCACAGATCACCTTCCTAGGCATAATAATAATGAAAAAGTTTGGGGCTGGGTGCAGTGGCTCACTCCTGTAATCCCAACATGTTGGGAGGCCAAGGCAAACAGATCTCCTGAGGTCAGGAGTTCAAAACCAGCCTGGCCAACACAGTGAAACCCACATGTACTAAAAATGCAAAAATTAGCTTGGCATGGTGGTGTGTGCCTGTACTTGCAGCTATTTGGGTGGCTGAGGTATGAAAATGGGTTGAACCCGGGAAGGTGGAGGTTGCAGCGAGCCAAGATTGTGCCACTGCACTCCAGCCTCCATGACAGAGTGAGACCCTATCTCAAAAAACTAAAGAAAAAAAGTTTGAAATATTGCAAGAATTACCAGGATGTGGTACAGAGACACAAAGTGAGCACATGCTGTTGAAAACAGTCCCAATAGACTTGCTGTAGTCAGGGTTGCCACAAACCTTGAACTTGTAAAACCCCAGTATCTGTGAAGCACAAGAAAATGAACTGCCATAAAACAAGATATGCCTACATACCTTAATTTTAAAGAAACAAAAATTCTGAATTTGAATTTCTTTTCTTTTTCTTTTCTTTTCTTTTTTTTTTTAAATGGAGTCTCACTATGTCACCCAGATTGGAGTGCAGTGGCATGATCTCAGCTCAATGCAACCTTCACCTGCCGGGTTCAAGCAATTCTCCTGCCTCAGCCTCCTGAGTAGCTGGGACTACAGGAGTGTGCCACCATACTTGGCTAATTTTTTGTATTTTTAGTACAGATGGGGTTTCACCATGCTGGCCAGGCTGATTACCTCAGGTGATCCACCTGCCTTGGCCTACCAAAGTGCTGGGATTATAGGCATGAGCCATAGCACCCAACCCCACAATTTTAATTTCTTACAGGATACAGTTAGATATAAACAAAATCCCTGAATCCTTTTTAAGCTTACAAGGAGATCCTGAGAACAAAAACTTTGAGAAAAATAAAATAAAATAAAATAAACTTTGAGAACCACTGATTTAATGCATTGATTTGTTTTGTTTTCTTTCTGTAGTTGGGGCTACAGGTATATGACACTATCCCCAGCATGAATGCAATTACTCAGTCCAAAGTCGGAGAAAGTGATTGAAAGGGAGGGAAAACTCTCCCTGGCCCTAAACCTTTATAAACTGTGCTGTCCAATACAGTAGCTGCCGGCCACTTGTGGCTATTAAGCACATGAAAAGTGGGTACTCCAAATTGAGAGGTACTTAGTACCAAAAAAAAAAAAAAAGAATGTAAATTATCGCATCAATAATTTTCACATAGAAATGACAATACTTTGTTTTTCTTTTTTTTCTTTTTTTGGTAGCCATGGGTTGCTGTGTTGCCCAGGGTAGTCTTGGACTCCTGGCCTCAAGCCATCCTCCCACCTTGGCCTCCCAAAGTGCTGGGATTATTGGCATAAGCCACTACACCTGGCCCATAATTTTAAACATATTGGGTCAAGGAAAATATATTGTTAAAATTAATTTTACCTCTTGCTTTTTTTTTTTCTTTTAGACAGAGTCTCCCTCTGTCACCTAGGCTAGAGTGCAGTGATGCAATCTTGGCTTACTGCAGCCTCTGCCTCCTGGGTTCAAGCGATTCTCCTGCCTAAGCCTCCCAAGTAGCTGGGATTCCAGGCATGCGCCAGCACCCCCCGAAAATTTTTGTATTTTTTAGAAGAGACGGGTTTTACCATATTGACCAGGCTGGTCTCAAACTCCTGACCTCAAGCAATCCACCCACCTCGGCATCCCAAAGTGCTAGGATTACAGGTGTGAGCCACCATGCCTGGCCTCTTGTTTTTTTGTTTGTTTGTTTTGTTTTGTTTTGAGATGGAGTCTCACTCTGTCACCCAGGCTGGAGTGCAGTAGCGTGATCTCAGCTCAGTGCAACCTCCGTCTCCCGGGTTCAAGCAATACTCCTGCCTCAGCCTCCTGAGTACCTGGAATTACAGGTGCCTGCCATCACGCCTGGTTAATTTTTGTATTTTTAGTAGAGATGGGGTTTCACCATGTTGGCCAGACTGGTCTTGAACTCCTGACCTCAGGTGATCCACCAGCCTCGGCCTCCCAAAGTGCTGGGATTACAGGTGTGAGCTACAGTGTCTGGGTTACCTCTTGCTTTTTACTTTAATGTGTCTACTAGAAAATGTAAAATTACCTGTGTGGCTCCTGTGTATTTCTGTTGGGGAGTGCTATTCTGGAGATACACAGACTGAAATGCCAATCTCTTTTCACCACTTACAAGTGTGTAAAAAAACTTACTATTTCTTTAAATATCTTGGGTTCCCTGGGATGTAAAATGTGGGTAATGTAGAGTTGGTGTGAATATTAAATGTAAATAATGCATGTGACATGCTTAGCTCTATATCTGGCACCTAAGTAAACAATAAGTTTGTTGGCTATTATTATTAAAGATGTTGGTTTCTCTACTGATATCATCAGAGATGGGCCTCATGCTCATTAAAGTTCCTTCCTTTGCGACCTATTTCCGCCCTGGCCACAATAATAACTAATTATAGCAGAAGCCTGATCCGACTTTTGGCCTGGGGCCTCTTCTCCACACCGAAAATTTCAAATCATGACCCAGGGTCCATCCTAGAAGTGTGCCATCTGTATTTATGAATGGAGACTAGGCAAAATCTGAAAACCAAGCCGCCCAGGGCAGCTGAAACTAGCGTAGCAACAGACGCCCGCGCCTGTAGCCAAGGGAAAAGAAAAAAAATTGTGGTCCGTCAGCTATTGCTCTCCGGCGCTAGCTACTTCCGATCCCCCTAGGCACCGTCCTGCGGTCTACCTTCCCCCGAGGTTCTGGGACTGCAACCGCAGGTTCCGCTGTCTCGGGAACCTTCGTAGCCCTCGGTAACGCGGCGGTGGTGGCGGCGGTGGTGGCGGCGGCGGTGGCGGCGGTGGCGGCGGAGGCGGCGGAGGTGGGTTCAGGCCTCCGGTGCGGCCGCAATGCTGAGCTCCCGGGCCGAGGCGGCGATGACTGCGGCCGACAGGGCCATCCAGCGCTTCCTGCGTACCGGAGCTGCAGTCAGGTGAGCTTTTGGGGGGCGGGGCGGCCGAAGAGGCCGGGACCAAGGTCCTCAGCTTGGGCCCGTGACGGCTTTTTCATGCCCTAGTTGGGGTCCCAGGGCCCGCACGGGCATTCCGGAAGCTTCTGCATCCTTTAGGGTTGGAGGCCTGGGCCCTTAGGTGGGAAAAGGGACGGGCCTCCAGTCCTTCGGCAACACCGATGCTGTCTGCACTCCCCAGGTCTGTCGGTCCCTCCCCCTCCTGTCATTGTTCCCAGGACACCCAAGGGCCTCCCATCTTGTCAAGGCCCCGAATTCTGTCAGTGCCCCCAGTCCTTTTGGTGCCTCCTAGGACTGCCAAGACCCCTCAGTCCTTCTAGTATACCCCCAATCTTTCTGGGTCCCCCACTCAACAGTTTCTGGACCGCCAGGGTTCCCCAGTCTTGGCGTGGTTCTTACAGTCCTGTAAGTGCCCCGGGCCTGCAAGCCCTGCGTTTTCTTCGTACCTCCCCTTATTCCTGTCAGCCCGCCCTCTAGTCTAATACGGATCCCCACTTCTGTCTGGGTCTCCGATGTTATTAGAGTGAGTAAAGGCCCTTGTTTTGCAAGGGTCTCGAAATTGGTGAGGGCCCTTTTAACCTATTAAGGTTGCTTGGTCTTGTTAAGGCTTTCCGTTTTTTTATGACTCCTCGATTGCCTGGGTTCCCAGTCGTATCAGGACCCCCATTTCCCTCTTATGCACCCTCCCAAGGGTTCCGGGCTTCAGAACTGAGTCCCCCCTCCCCCACTGCTGACCCCAGATGACTGAGACCTGTTGCCCACGTCGGCTTCCTCTGGAACTGGAGCAAGTCTAAAGAGCTTATTATCCCGGGGGCTGAAAGTCCTCAGTAGCTATACTATCTAGTGCCCCCGTTCCGCAGGTGGGAAGTGTGGCCCCACAGCTGACCTGATAGCAGAGCTGGGAGGAGAAGCCAGATCTTTTCATTAGGCCTCACCACTCTCCTCGGGATGTCATTTTGCAGAGGAATGGCGTTTCCAAAGTCATCACTTGTCCTTGGGTGCTTTTTCCTTATGCTGCTAAGGACATGGACAAGTCCTCTCTCCCATCCCCTCGACACTCTTTCCTTCTGTTGCTATCTTGAACTTCGTGGTTTTAAGCACAGACTTGGGAGACAAACAGGTGTAATTCAGAGTCATGCTCTTTACTCACTGTAACCACGTTGGGGTCTTAGTTTCTTCAATAATAAAAATGAAAGTGGTAGGCCGGGCGCGGTGGCTCATGCCTGTAATCCCAGCACTTTGGGAGGCCGAGGCGTGTGGATCACAAGGTCAGGAGTTTGAGACCAGCCCGACCAACATGGTGAAACCCCGTCTTTACTAAAAATACAAAAAATTAGCCGAGCATGGTGTTGCACGCCTGTAATCCCAGCTACTCAGGAGGCTGAGGGAGGAGAATCACTTGAACCTGGGAGGCAGAGGTTGCAGTGAGCCAAGATCATGCCACTGCACTCCAGTCTGAGTGACAGAGCGAGACTCTAGTCTCAAAAAACAAACAAACAAGAAAGTGATAGTAGAACCTGCTTCTGTGGGGTTATTTTAAAAATAAGATTGTTACAGGGCCTGGCATAGAGTATGCACCCGTAAATATTAGTGTTTGATAAGGGGATTTTAAAGCACTGGTAAAGTGCTTTAGCATTCAATGACAGTCCTTTTAACCTTTCCAGGCACTTTTGTGAACTCATGTATCATTGTATCATGTAAAAGCACAGTGATGCATTAAGAAACTTCAAGAATACCTTTAACTGGCTGGGTGATTACACCTGTAATCCCAGGACTTTGGAAGGCTGAGGCAGGCAGATTGCTTGAGCTCAGGAGTTCAAGACATCCTGGGCGACAGTGAGATCTTGTCTCTACAAAAAAATTTAAAAATTACCTGGGTGTGGTGGTGTGCACTTGTGGTCTCATCTACTCGGGAGGCTGAGGCAGGAGGATCACTTGAGCCCAGACGGTGGAGGTTGCGGTGAGCTGAGATGGCACCACTGCACTCCAGCCTGGGCACTAGAGCAAGACACTGTCTCAAAAAAAAAGAGGGGAAAAGGAAAGAAAGAATGGTTTTCATGAATGCACCTGAGATTATAATGCTTAATTTGTAGCAGCTAACATTTATTAAGTTCTTACTATGTACTCTATGTATTCACACTTATTTAATCCCCACATCAACCCTGTGAGGTAGGTCTTATGGATTGTCCCCATTGTACAGAGGAGGAAGCGAAGGCTTAGAAGGTGAAATTATGCCAAATGAAGTAGCAGAGCCAGGACTGACACAGAATAGTGTCATCCCACGTTCTTCACCAAGTTTGGTGCATATTCTGTTGACTCTGTCTTGGAAAACAAATATTTATCTGAAATTCAGCTATCAGCTATGACACTGGGAAATGCTGATTATTATAAAATAGAGTCACTATTGTCACCAATGACTCTTTACCAAGTTAATGTTTACTGAATTGAAATCAAAACAATATTCACATGATCCAAATATTGGGATAATAATGTATTACACACACACAAACAGGTATATATACATGTGTAACACATATGCAGATATATATCACAAAGCTATATACGCACAGATGGTTTGCCTTATTTTGTAGAAATATATAACTTTGTATAAAAACAATGTTTTAAATTGCTGGTGAAATTTCTTAATTTGCAGCAAAAGAATAACTTCAGTGTTCAAGTCAAGCCTGAAGTTAAGAAGCCTTAAATTTCATAAATACTCAGCTCATACCATTGTGTGTGTGCCCCTTCCCTGTCTAATATTCTAAAAGAAAAATTCATTTCTGTATATTTTCTCCGGTATTCAGTCATTTAATAAATATTATTGAGAACCTACTATGTGCCAAGCATGATCTAGACACTTGAGCTCGTTAGTGAGTAAAACAAAGTACATGCTAGCTGAGGAAGACAGACAACAAACCCAGTGCATTAAAAAAGAAAGAAAGAAAACAAACATAGTGAATAAATGAATTTTATGTTAGAAGGTGGTAAGTACTATGGTAAAAAGAAAAAGTAGAATCACATCAAGGGGATCAGGACAGGTCCCAATGATGTGTTCAGGTAGGCCTCTTGTGAAGCGAATGGAGGTAAAGGAGTCAGCTAAGCAGTGATCTGGGGAAGAGCAGTCTGAGCAGAGGGAACAGCAGTGCAAAGGCCTTGAGGTCGGAGCATTGGCTAGTGACATTCTATGAGGAAGTGGAGTGAGAGGCAGAATAGGAAGATAACTTCAGTTTTTTCTCAGAGAGAGAAGTAGCCTTTGGAATGTTATGATCTGACAGTTTTTTTTTTGTTGTTGTTGTTGTTTTTTTGAGACTGAGTCTTGCTCTGTCACCCAGGCTGGAGTGCAATGGTGCAATCTCAGCTCACTGCAACCTCTGCCTCCCAGATTCGAGTGATTCTCCTGCCTCAGCCTTCCGCATAGCTGAGATTACAGGTGCACATTACCGTGCCCAGCTAATTTTTGTGTTTTTAGTAGAGACAGGGTTTCACCGTGCTTCCCAGGCTGATCTCGAACTCTGAAGTTCAAGGGATCCACCTGCCTTGACTTACCAAAATATTGGCATTATAGGCATGAGCCATCACCCCCGGCTGACTTAGATTTTAAATCCTAATGTCTAGGCATCCTGATTTTCAAGATGTAATACTATGACTATATATCATTTTAACTTGAAATTAGGTATGCGGTAGGTTATTTTGACAAAATGTTATTCTGTTTATATCTGTATATTTGCATATTGTGTTTGCATTGAGGGAAGACAGTAAACTTATTTTCTTTTTTAGATATAAAGTCATGAAGAACTGGGGAGTGATAGGTGGAATTGCTGCTGCTCTTGCAGCAGGAATATATGTTATTTGGGGTCCCATTACAGAAAGAAAGAAGCGTAGAAAAGGTAAGAATGAGAACACTGCACCATGGTCTGTAGACTTGACCCAAATCCCTATTACCTGAAAACAGCTCAAAGAAGTGTGGGGAGGTTGGTCATGTTTGTTCTCTGTGTCTTTAAAATGAGGACTTCAGGTTTTGAAACAGTACTTTTACCATTAGTCATTACTTTATATCCTGTAGTAAAAAGATTTCTATTTCAGCCCTCTCCAGACTGAAGTTTGAGGCATGCTTTGTAATGGAAAATGTCAAACGGCGTAATTGTCTTAAGTGTTCTCATTAATATGGCAATTGTATTTTTCAGTAGTGCAGACTGACTAATTACATCATACATTTGTGTTCTCTCAGGCTAGCTTACTAGTAACTGGTAAAAATTTCAAGTTAGTGCCTTCATTACTAAAAAATTATTTTCTTATTTTTTTCCAATGCTCCCTTTTCTAAATGTTGCTCTATTTAACATTGATTAAAATTCAGCAAAGAAAGCAAGAAGGCAAGAATGTAGGGAAATTTAATCATTGTTAAATCTGGGGACAGTTATAATTGAGGTTAATTACACATTCTCCTTCCTTTTGTGTGTCTTTGAGAACTTTGATAATAAAAAGTTTTTCAAAAAGATTTCCAGCAGAAGAAAGAAGTATATTAGACTTTGTTGATCTCTGCAGAAAGACTGATCAGAATTGGTATAGTGCTGTCTTTCCCAGTGATTGTTAAGATAAGAACAGAATCATTGAACTGGGGAAGTAACAACAGAACAATTGTTTTCTTCTGTTCTGAGAAACATTGCTTTCTGATTAAAGAAGAAAGAGCATGTGAGGGAGAATGAGGAAGAGTTAAAGACAGGAGATGGTTACTAAGTGTTTTTATACATTTAGGAAGAACCAAGCAGTGCTGGATACAATGATAGGTTTCAAAAATAACATACAAGGGGGACCTGTCCTTCTGTGCTTACAGTCTGCAGGAGCAGTGCTAGAACCAAGCCTTGGCGCAGACAGAAGGCCTGGCCGCCAGATCTCTGTGGATAAGGATCTTCTTGGATTGGGATTCCAAATTTAAGGCCACAGTGATGGAACTCTGAGTTTCTCTCCCAAATGGGAGAGAAATGGGTCAAATATGATAAGCTGTTCTCATCTTCCCCTGCTTTTTTTTAGGGCTTGTGCCTGGCCTTGTCAATTTAGGGAACACCTGCTTCATGAACTCCCTGCTTCAAGGCCTGTCTGCCTGTCCTGCTTTCATCAAGTGGCTGGAAGAGTTCACCACTCAGTACACCAGGGATCAGAAGGAGCCCCCCTCACACCAGTATTTATCCTTAACATTGTTGCACCTTCTGAAAGGTATCTAGATGGGAATTTCAAGGGGATTATGTACCTTTTCAAAGAAATCCAGATGACAAATAATTAATAACCTTATTGTAGAAAAAGATCATATAGGTCATTATACAACAAAACAAAACAAAACACTAAGAGCCCAATAGATACAAAAAGATATTTTTTAAAAATCAAAGATGGAACCATTTATTTTTTAAATTGTCAATTTAATAGCAACTTTTTAAGGAAGGAAGGAAATCCACTGCCACATAAACAGTTTCATTGTAAGAAGTACTCTGGTTTCAAACACATTAAAGTGGAAAAAAAAAAAAAAGGGTAGGCGCGGTGGCTCACACTTGTAATCCCAGCAGTTTGGGAGGCTGAGGCAGGCAGATCATAAGGTCAAGAGATCGAGACCATCCTGGCGAACACGGTGAAACCTCATCTCTACCAAAAATACAAAAAAAAAAAGTTACCTGGGTGTGGTGGCACGTGCTTGTAGTCCCAGGTACGTCGGAGGCTGAAGCAGGAAAATCACTTCTTAAACCCAGGAGGTTGAGGTTGCAGTGAGCTGAGATTGTGCCACTGCACTCCAGCCCGGTGACAGAGCAAAACTCTGTCTCAAAAAAAAAAAAAAAAAAAGCCCATTAACCTAGAAAATAAGGTAATTCAAAAAAGAAGTAATACAAACTGCTAACAAACTCAAATGTTCAACTTGACCATCATCAAAGAAGTATAAACAAAAGTGCTATTTTATGCCTGTCAGCAAAGATTAAAAAACAGATTTGCAGCCCTGGCCAGCTGTTGGACAGTGCATCCATATGCTGCTAACAGGGGTGTAACTTAGTGCAACATTTCTGGAAAGCAGTTTGTAACTACACAATAATAGCTTGTGAAATATTCAGTACCAGTTGACCTAGTAATTCCATGTCTGGGAGAATGCCTTATGAAAATGGTTAGAAACGTGGATTGTGACTTAATTAGCTTGAAAAGTGGAATCCTAAAAGCAAACAAGTTTAGGAATGGCTGTATGGTGGCCCCCAACTTGCAGAGTCACAATATATACTGGCTTGGTAAAGTTTTTAAGAAATAACCTACCCAACTTTATTTATTTAAGAATCTCACCTTGTTGCCCAGGCTGGAATGCAGTGGTGCAATCTCAGCTTATTGCAACCTTCACCTCCTGGGTTGAGGTGATTCTCCTGCCTCAGCCTCCTTAGTAGATGGGATGACAGGTCTCTGCCACCACACCCAGCTAATTTTTTGCATTTTTAGTAGAGACAGGGTCTTGCTGTGTTGACCAGCCTGGTCTCAAACTCATGGCCTCAAGTGATCTGCCTGCCTCGGCCTCCCAAAGTGCTGGAATTACAGGCATGACCCACTGCACCTGGCCTCAACTTCTATTTTATTTTATTTTTGAGACAGAGTCTTGTTTTGTTGCCCAGGCTGGAGTACAGTGGCACAATCTCGGCTCACTGCAACCTCTGCCTCCCAGGTTTAAGCAATTCTCCTGCCTCAGCCTCCCTTGTAGCTGGGATTATAGGTGCATGCCAACCACACCCGGCTAATTTTTATATTTTTAGTAGAAATGGGGTTTCACCGCTTTAGCCAGGCTGGTCTCAAACTCCTGACCTCAGTTGATCTGCTGCCTTGGCCCAAAGTGCTGGGATTACAGGCATGAGTCACCTCACCCAGCCCAACTTCCTTTTTAAACCAACTTTTTTGATGGTAGAACTGTTTTTTTTTTCTTCACATCTGCTGACATTCCATAGATATTACATAGAGCCCGATATATGCACAAAGATCACCAACACCTAATTATAATGACAATAAAGAGAAAGAATGTAGATATCTAACAGAATGGTTAAGCAATCACCTCTGGCCATACTACTCTGATTGTACCTGATCTCATCAGACTTCGGAAGCTAATCAGGGTAGGGCTTGGCTAGCACTTAGATGGGAAAATGATTAAGCAATTGATGGCATAAGCCATTAAGAATCACTTTTATGAATTTTTTTTTTTAATTTGGGGGAAGGCATAGGCTGTAATATTAAATTTAAAGAAGACCATAGAAAATACAATTTGACTTCATCAAGGTAGGAACTTCCACAGATAAAGGCTGGGACTGAAAAAGGCTGGGACTGAAATGTTAGCATTGGCCGTTTTGGTATTATGCAGTCATTGGCAGTTTTAAAAATCATTTTTGGGAAAAAACTATACTTCTCCTTTTAACAATAAGGATATATTGCTCTCACTGTAAGGAGAAAATTGGGTTTAAAAAACATTCAGCTAAATCTTGCTTCACTGAGTTATTTTCCCATGTGAGCTCTGCTTGACACAGAAATCTATGAAGTAAGTGTACTTTTCTGTAAAAGAGGTGACTTGAGAATAATTTCTTTTACTATCCTGTTTTTTTAGCCCATTTCTGGTTTAGAAAAAAAAAAACAAGTGCAGCTCGCTGCCGGTGTTCACCTAATTTTACATAAACATGCTCTTTGAGGCTGAAGCAAATCTGACTGATTTTAAATGTGAAAATATAAAAACTGTTCTCAGAGTTCTTTTTTTTTTTTTTGAGACAGAGTCTCGCTTTGTCACTCAGGCTGGAGTGCCGTGGCGCAATCTCAGCCCACTGCAACCTCCACCTCCTGGGTTCAAGCGGTTCTCCTGCCTCAGCCTCCTGAGTACCTGGGATTACAAGCACCCACCAACACACCAGGCTAATTTTTGTATTTTTAGTAGAAACAGGGTTTCACCAGGCTGCTCTTGAACTACTGACCTCAAATGATCCACCCACCTTAGCTTCCCAAAGTGCTGGGATTATAGGCGTGGGATACCACTCCCAGCCTTTTCTTTTTGGTTTTCTTTTTGTTTTGTTTTGAGGCAGAGTCTTGCTCTGTTACTCAGGCTGGAGTGCAATGGCACAATCTCAGTTCACTGCAACCTTTGCCTCCTGGGTTCAAGTGATTCTCCTGCATCACCCTCCTGTGTAGCTGGGATTACAGGCACCCACCACCAGGCCTGGCCATTTTTTTTTTGTATTTTTAGTAGAGACGGGGTTTTACCATGTTGGTCAGGCTGGTCTCAAACTCCTGACCTCAGGTAATCCACCCAGGCTCCCCAGCCTCCCAAAGTCTGGGGTTACAGGCGTGAGCCACCACGCTCAGCCCCTGGCCTTTAAAAAAAATTTTTTTAAATAGAGATGGGGTCTTTCTATGTTGACCGAGCTGGTCTCAAGCTCCTGACCTCAAGTGTTCCTCCTCACTCAGTCTCCCAAAGTGCTGGGATTACAGGAGTGAGCCACCACACCCAGCCATGTTCTTGGAGTTATTTCTAAATAGAACTTGTCTATGTATGTGATGTTACATTAGGATTAGAGAAAGGAGTATTATTGGGGAAAATGGGAAATGGGTTAAAAACACCATTCCAAAGATTATGTGAAAGCTGAAATGTCCACATGAGTTATCCTAATCTTGACCTCAGCACTGCCCTTATTGTTCACATGGGACCCAGTGCTGGGAGCCAGAGACATCCTTGGGCTGCTGTCCCAGGATGTCTGCTCCCTTCTCTGCTGCTTTCCAATGTCTCTTACTTTGGTTTTTTAGGAAAAAAAATTTTTTTTGAGACAGGGTTCTGCTGTGTCATTCAGGCTGGAGTGCAGTGGCGCAACCTCAGCTCACTGCAGCCTCTGCCTCGCAGGCTCGAAACGATCCTGCCACCTCAGCTTCGTATGTAGCTAGGACTACAGGCACACGCCACCATGCCTGGCTAATTTTTTGTGTTTTTGGTAGAGACGAGGTTTTGACTTGTTGCCCAGGCTGGTCTCAAACTCCTGAGCTCAAGCCATCTGCCCACCTTGGCCTCCCAGAGTGCTGGGGTTTCAGGCAAGAACTACCATGCCTGGCATATAAATAATTTTTAATTAAACAAGTAATGCATGAATAGTTCTCTTTTTAAAAAATTAAAGCATTACACAGAAGGCCAAAGTCCCCTTTATCAATACTCCAATCCTGCTCTCCTTCACCTTTCCCAAAAGGAAGCTATAGGTGGATCCTTCCAGACCCTTCTCTGTGCGTTTAAGTACATCCGTATGCATCCATTGAAATTATATATTGTGTTATTTGTTTTTGTTTTTGTTTTTCATGTTTTGGAGATGGGGTCACCCCAGGCTGGAATGCAATGGCGCACGCAGTCTTGGCTCACTGCACCTCAGCCTCCTGGGCTCAAGCTATCCTCCCACCTCATCCTCCCGAGTAGCTGGGATGACAGGTGCATGCCACCACACCCGGCTAATTTTTGTATTTTTAGTAGAGATGGGTTTTCACTATGTTGGCCAGGCTGGTCTGGAACTCTTAGGCTCAAGCCATTTGCTTGCCTCAGCCTCCCAAAGTTCTGGAATTACAGGCATGAGCCAGCGCACCTGGCCTGTATGTTATTTTGTTTTGTTTGTGATTTTCATGGCCAAATACAATAAGCATTAGAGAAGCGTCCATTTTAGTACATGTAGCTCTACCTCCTTCACTTTTTCTTTTTTGAGTGTATTGGTCTTAGAGTTTGTCTGTGAATTGCTTGTTTATATCCTTTGCTTACTTTTTAAAATTGTGGCAAAATATCCATAACATAAAATTTACCATTTTCACCAGTTTGAAGTGTGTAGTTCAGTAGATTAATACAGCCATATTGTTGTACAGCAGTCACCGCCATCCCTTTCCAGAACTCTTCATTATCCCGTACTGAAACTCTATCCACGAAACAGTAACTCTCATTCTCCCCTCCCCCAGCCCTTGGTGACCACTGCCCTACTTTCTCTCTCTTTGAATTTGACTCAGACCTCATTAAGTCATGAGTTTCCTCATCTACAAGATGTATCTCATTAAGTGGACTCATGTAATATTCATCCTTTTATAACTTGCCAATTTCACTTAAAGTCTTCAAGGTTCATTTATGTTATAGCATGTATCAGAATTTCATTCCCTCTTAAGACTGAATAATCTTTTCCTTTTTTTTTAAGATGAAGTCTCACTCTGTCACCCAGGCTGGAGTGTAGTGTGCGATCTTGGCTCATTGCCACTCCACCTCTCAGATTCAATTGATTCTCCTGCCTCAGTCTCCTGAGTAGCTGGGATTACAGACGTGCACCACCATGCCTGGCTAATTTTTTGTATTTTTAATAGAGACAGGATTTTACCATGTTGGCCAGGCTGGTCTCAAAATCCTGACCTCAAGTGATCCACCCACCTTGGCCTACCAAAGTGCTGGGATTACAAATGTGAGCCACCGTGCCCAGTCTGGGCTAAATAATATTCTGTTGTGTGTATATGCAGCATTGTGTTTGTCTGTCCATCAGTTAATGGATATTTGGCTTATTTTCATTCTTTGGCTATCATGCATAATGCTGCTGTGAACATTATTCATGATAGCCAAAGAATGAAAATAAGCCAAGTGTTCAAGTCCCTGCTTTCAATTATTTTCTGTAAATACTTAGAATTGCTGGATCAAATGATAATTCTGTTTAATTTTTTGAGGAGCTGCTGTGCTGTTTTCTACAGATGGTGCACAGTTTTATAATTCCACCAGCAATGTGCAAACGTTCCAGTTTCTCCTCACCAACACATGTTGTTTTCTGTTTTTATTGATAGTAGCCATCCTAATGGTATGGTATTGTTTTAATTTGCATTTCCCTAATGATAAGTTACATGGAGCATCTTTTCATTTGCTTATTGGCCATTTTATGTATCTTTTTTGGAGAAATGTCTGTTCAAGTACTTTGCCCATTTTTGAATTTTTGTGTTGTTTGGTTTTTTTTTTTTTTTTTTTTTGAGACAGAGTCTTGCTCTGTCACCAGGTTGGAGTGCAGTGGCGCAATTTCAGCTCACTGCAACCTCTGCCTCCCGGGTTCAAGCAATTCTCCTGCCTCAGCCTCCCGAGTAGCTGAGAGTACAGGTGTGCGCCACCACGCCCAGCTAATTTTTGTGTTTTTCGTAGAGATGGGGTTTCACCATGTTTCGTGGCCAGGATGGTCTCTATCTCTTGACCTCATGATCTGCCTGCCTTGGCCTCCCAAAGTGCTGGGATTACAGATGTGAGCCACCACACCTGGCCTTATTTGGGGTTTTTTTGTTGTTGTTGAGTTTTATAGTTCTAAGTTTACAAATTCTGGGTATTAATCCCTTATCAGATGTGATTTGCAAACCTCATTCCCTCTTTTTTCTTTTTTCGGGGCAGAGTCTTGTTCTGTTGCCCAGGCTGGAGTGCACTGGTGCAATCTCAGCTCACTGCAACCCCCACCTCCAGGGTTCAAGTGATCCTCCTGCCTCAGCCTCCCGAATAGCTGAGACTACAGATGTGTGCCATCACCCCTGGCTAATTTTTTGGGTATTTTTAAAAATAAAGTTGGGGTTTCACCATGTTGGCCAGGCTGGTCTTGAACTCCTGCCCTGAAGTGATGGGCTGCCTTGGTCTCCCAAAGTGCAGGGATTACAGGCATGAACCACTGCACCCGTTCACTTTTATAGCTGTGTAGTTTCCATCATGTCGAGATACCCCAGTTTATTTAGCTATTTGCCTCCAGCTCCTTCTCATGGTAAGCATGCTACGGTGCACATGCTTATACATATCCCTTCATGCACCTAAGCATGCATTTCTCTAGGGTAGATCCTGAGAAAGTAAAATTGCTGGATTGTAGGAGACAAAAATGTTAGTACATATTGCCAAATTGCCCCATAATATTTTAGACAAAATTGGGTTAAAGGGAGCATTAAAATTCCTTTGGGGGATGGCTGGTGGTGGGGAGCTAACAGAAGGACTGCCCAAGGGGTGAGGGAGAAAAGTGCGATTCCTTTCCCAACCCTGCTCCCTTTGTCCTGGGAGGGAAAGGGCTGGCCCCAGAGTATATGCACACTGATGCGAAAGCCTAGGATTTATTATTATTATGATTTTAAAGTGAAAGCAAGTTTATTAAGAAAGTAAAGGAATAAAAGAATAGCTACTCCATAGGCAGAGCAGCTCAGAAGTCTGGGCTTTAAAGGAATCTTTCAAGTCCATTGATGGCAAATCAGAAAGGAGAAACAGGCTGGCTTACTGTATCTTGGGAGTCACTGAACTTCCAGAAACTGCACTGAGATGTAGGCTCCTGCATTTTTTTCTCTCACACTCTAGCAGTATTGGTCCAGCGTAACATGTGACAGGAAGGAGAGTGGCCAAGTCAGGAGTCTGCACACGATGGCCCATGGCCAAATCCAGGCCACCACCTGTTTTTGTCAATAAAGTTTTATTGGATCACAGTCATGCCCATTTGTTTAGGTTTTGCCTCTGTCAACCTAAAATAATCAGAGGGTTCAAGATCCAGCTAAAAGGGTTTATTCAAGCACAAATTGTGAAGGTGGCTGCCTGGGGATACACAAATACCAGGAAATGGTGATCAGTGCTCCCAGTGTGGGGAAAAGTGGGAATCATTTATATAGACAGAAATGGAGGTGCTGAACAGAATTAGAAATTTTTCATACAGTGGCTAACATACAGATGTAAGATTGGATTGGCTACTGTGGATTACACTCGTAGGGGGTTGCCCACCATTCTGTTGTAAAGAGATAATAATCACAAGGGTCTCTATCTCCAGTGTCGGTCAGCCTAGGTTTGAGTGAAGAACAGGGAGTCTGGTTAATGTGTAACATCTCAACACAAAGGTCAGGAAGCAGGGGACATGTGCCAGAGATGAAAAGCACTGTGTTACATGACTATTTCCAGCTCTTTTCCCCTCGGCATAATACATGTAGAAGGTCCTGAAATGTTACTTTCTTTTTACATCTGTGGCTGCTTCTGTGCTATAATGGCAGCGTTGAGTAGTTGCAACAGAGACCATGTGGTCCATAAAGCCTAAGATGTAGCCAAGCATAGTGCTTATGGCTGTAATCCCAGCACCTTGGGGGTTTGAGGTGGGCAGATCACTTGAGCCCAGAAATTCAAGACTAGCCTGGACAACATGGTGAAACTCTGTCACTGCAAAAAATATAAAAATTAGCTGAGCACGAAGGTATATGCCTGTAGTCCCAGCTGCTCAGGAGGCTGAGGTGGGAGGATCGATTGCTTGGGGCCAGGAGGTTGAGGCTGCAGTGAGCCGAGATCACGCCACTGCACCCTACCCTGACAGAATGAGACCCTGTCTGAAACAAAATAAAAACAAACAAAAAGAAACAAGCGTAAGATGTTTATTATCTGGCCTTTTACAAAAAAAGTGCCAATCCTTGGTCTAGAAGTAATTATAATATAAATTCATAAGCCCATCAAACTTTTATTAGGCCTGATTCTACCTGTGATTGAAAAGTAAACCACTCAGCTGGGTAAGGTGGCTCACACCTGTAATCTCAACACTTTGGGAGGCTGAGGTGGGCAGATCATGAGGTTAGGAGTTCAAGACCAGCCTGGCCAACATGGTGGAAACCCCATCGCTCCTAAAAATACAAAAATTAGCCAGGTGTGGTAGCGCGTACCTGTAATCCCAGCTACTCCGGAGGCTGAGGCAGGAGAATCGCTTGAACCCAGGAGGTGGAGGTTGCAGTGAGCTGAGATCGCGCCATTGCACTCCAGCCTAGGCGACAGAACAAGACTCTATCTCAAAAAAAAGAAAAAGAGAGAGAGAGAAATAAACCACGCAAAAGACTCTTTCAGACTGCTGCATATAGCTTGATTCTTTGCCTTGAAAATCAGAAACGCAAATGCAAACAAACAGAAGCAAAGGCCTTACAGTGACGGAAAACAGGCCTGTGGAGAGGAGTGTAGCACTGAATATGGGGTTGGACTAGATGAATGTTTAAGGGCTCTCCAAACCTGAGAGTTGTGAATTAAAATCATTTTACTCAATAAGAACCTTGCAACAAATTTATATTGATGATGGTAGTATGAAGATCCAGGAATCAGTTACTTCATTTAAATGCTGCAGCCTCATGAAAAATTACATTCATTCAATAAACAGAAAGTGCCTAATAGAGTACTAAGCATTGGGTAAAGCTACAAATAATGATGAAAAATATCTAATTCTAGGGTGAATCCTTCAGTCCTTAAATTTTTAATTAACTTTGATTGATATGTTATACTGTGCAGGTTTTCTGGTTAGTTATGCTGGTGAATTTAATAATTGTCTTTATCATTTTTGTTTCCAGCCCTGTCCTGCCAAGAAGTTACTGATGATGAGGTTTTGGATGCAAGCTGCTTGTTGGATGTCTTAAGAATGTACAGATGGCAGATCTCATCATTTGAAGAACAGGTGAGTACAACATTCAAACAGGTTTAGCTTGGAGAATCCTTTCCCCTAGTGACTTGGGGCCTGACCTTGCAATTGCCTGGCCTCAGTATACATTTCTGTGACAT
The DNA here is from genome assembly GCA_963574635.1 of Cheracebus regulus. Taxonomy (NCBI): domain Eukaryota; kingdom Metazoa; phylum Chordata; class Mammalia; order Primates; family Pitheciidae; genus Cheracebus; species Cheracebus regulus. Next base: position 26,985 of record CAUYQU010052449.1, read on the forward strand.
TTTAGACAACTTTAGTGTTTTGGGACCAGAGTACCAACTTTGTTCCTGTTCTCATGATCAGAGGGGAGATACAGCTGGTTTTCACCCAATGGATAGAAGGTTAGCAGGATGGGACATAAACACACAGTTGCCAAAGAGCAAAAATCTTTTCAGTTCTTGAGTGACTTGGCACTCCAGTAAGTGATAGGGACACCTGGGTTTTTTAGAAAGAGGCAGGTGACTTTACCTTGGAGGCTCAGAGGTTCAGGTAAGACTCTTTTCTGGACCTCACCCTCATTTTTTAAAAAATCTATCTTCAGAGCTTGGCTTAAAGTGGCCCCAAACCTGAAGCAGATGTCATATGCAATTCCAAGGCTGTATTGAGTCACTCCCACCTCCCTTTTCTACAACTACAGCTTCACTACCTTCTTTGGAACTTGACCACCCTCCTCCCTGCCAGACCACTGTTACCAACAAGTCTGAATCAGAGGCCAAGAGAGTGAAGCTCTAGGGATGAAAAAATCTAGCCCATGGTGGCATACAGGTGCATCCTCCGCAGCCACACTTCCAACATGGCCTTTTCCAGCTTTGTGTAGGCGTCTTCTGCCACCACTGTCCAGAGAAATGGGAAGTGGCATCTTGGACCTCCCAAAACTGTGGGGTTGACATGAGGGACGTTGAGAAACTTTTGCAAAGGAAGGTGGGGAGGCTTTCTAGCTCCCCTTATATTTAAAGATGTTCTCTTGTTTTTGCTTTATTCTGAAGCCACTGGTCACTTTTTAGACGTGGTGATATCTGTACTTTCTTAAAATGTATCTCAATTAATCCAATTGTATGTTGCAATGTTTTTCTACTTAGAAAATACTTTTAAAATCCTCCTCTGGTAAGTGGAATTATTTAGCTACATTTTACATTTCCCTAAACTGAGAGAATAACTTTGAGATTTAGTCACCAAGGCCATCCGATAACTTTTTTTTAAGTCAGACTTCTCCATCAAGGACTCACTTAAGTCCCAGTCACTCCTTGGAAGTATTTCCGACATCATCGTCCCACAGCAGTCACTGAGCCCACGAGGTGCTATAGTCTGTGGGAAAAAGAGATGAAAATGTCTGTCCAGTGGCCTTTTCCTCTTTGAAGGTATCCAGAGCATCTAGCATGGGCCTTGCCCACATCTCTGTTATCAGCGATCTGGTCAATAGGGATCAAACTTTCCCATTTTCTTTGTCTAAAGCTCGAGCTTCAGAGGATGCATTGGGGTAAGTGCTTGATTTATGCAAATTACCTGATTTTATTATCACAATAACCCTGTAAGGAGTTACTGTTATCACCATTTTACAGATGGAAACACTGAGGCTCAGAGAAGTGGAATGATTTGCCCAGAGTCACGCAGCTATTTAAGAGGCAGAGCCAGGATTGAAGTCAGTCTGGTGCTACAGTGCACGTTCAACCTCCACTCCTCTGCAGTGCTGTCCCTTTCCTCAAGGCCTAGTCGTTACATGGTTGACCCCCAGGTTAGGTTATAGATCCACCTCCATCCTTTCTGGGGATCTGCTTCAAGGCTGGGCCCAGACGCCTGGTGTTTGAGGGCTCCTTGAGCCTCCCAGGAAGTGCTGATTCTCCTCCGGCCCCCTGCTTCCTGCTCATCACAGGGCTGCAGCCCTGAAGTGCTGTTGGCTAATGGCTGGGCTGGCACACCTCCCCTGGATTGTGAGTCCCTCAGGGGCCAGAGCCTTGCCTTATTTACCTTTGGATCTCTACTTGCACTTTCTACTGCAGTTTATAACCCAGAAGGGAATTCATTTATATAGGCAACAAGTATTTATTGAATGCCTGCCTGGGGTGGGGCCTGTGGAGGGCAGCGGGGTTGTAGCAGCAGACGTGAACTACAGGTGTTTCCTGCTCTCTTGGAGCTGGGATTCAAGTTGGGGATAAGGATAGTGGGCTAGGGTAGGTGCAGACAGTAAGCAGGGAATTTCAGGATATGCCAGCAAGAAACTGGCTGGTATGACATGGCATGGGTGGGGAGGGCAGGGGAGGAGGAGCCAAGCCAGGCGGAGACTGCTCCAGGTAGGGAGGCTCCTCTCAGGAGGTGAGGTTTCAGCGGATACCTGAAGTATAAAAGACAGTGAAGTGTGTGGAGACCTGGGTACAGAGACCTCCAGACAGAGGAAGAAGCTAGGGTGGAAGTCTGGAGATGGTTATAAAGCTGCCACCTGTGGAGAATGGCAGGGAGGCCAGGGCGGGGGGCGGGCGGTGGAGGAGAGGGGCTGGCAAAAGTTGGCAGGGAGCAGATTGTGCAGGGACTGGGAGGCCGTGGGCAGCTTCAGCTTCTATTGTATGTGCAGCGGGGAATCACTAGAGGGCTTTGAACTGGGGACTAGTTTGATCTGACTTGTTAGAAAAGGAAGGCTGGAGGGGTAAGAATGCAAGCTGCGAGGAGAGATGGGAGGCCGCTGCAGTTATCTGGCTGAGATGGCTCGGCTCTGCCTGGGGTTGAGGCAGGGGAGCTGAGAGGCCTCAGGAATTTAGGGCATATTTTGGAGGAGGGGCCTTTGCCGAATTGGCTAGGGTGGGCTGGGTTCAGAGGGGTGGAGGCAGCTTTAAATAGTTGGTTGGGGAGTATGCCCTGTGTAGGAGCTCTTTTGTCAGAGACCTGAAGGGCAGGAGGTAGTTGTGTGAAGGTCTGAGCACAGCCCAAAATGGGAATAAGCTGGATGTGTTCAAGGAACACAAAAGAGGCTAGGGGTGGGGGCGTTGTGAATGTTGGGGGCTTTGTAGGCCAGATAAGAGTGGTAGGTTTTACTCTAAGTAGAAGCCATTGGAAAGTTAAAAGCAGAAGAGTAAAGCTATCTGCCTTTTAAAGCACTGCTCTGGTGGCAGTGTGGGGGGCGCCAAGAGGAGAAGCAGAGGGCCTGTGTTGTGATCCTGTTACTCTTGGAAGAGTGAGAGGTGGCTTGGGTTTTTGGGGACAGAGCTATTTGAGTTGATCTTCAAGAGTAGTTCCATGCCATTGGATCCAGCAATCCTGCTGCTGAGTGCAAATGGAAATAATTAAAAGCAGGGACTCAAGAAGGTATTTATATACTCAGGTTCATAGCAGCATATTCGCAATAGCCAAGAGGTAGAAACAACCTAAGTGTTCATCAGCAGATAAACAGGTAAACAGCATTTTAATGCAATGAATTATTATTCAACCTTAGAAAGGAAGGAAATTCTGCCATATGCTACAACATGGGTGAAGCTTGAAGACATTGTGCTCAGGAAAATAAGCCAGTCACAAAGACAAACACTGTATGATTCCACTTGTATGAGGTTCCTACAGTAGTCAGATTCCTAGAGACAGAAAGAACGGTAGGTGTTGAGGCAGGGGAAGGGGAAATGGAGAGTTAGTGTTTAACAGGCATGGCGTTTCAGCTGGGGAAGATGAAAAAGTTCTGAAGATGGATGGCAGTGGGGATTACATAACATGAATGTATGTAATGCCACAGAATCATTCATGTAAAAATGGTTAAGATGATAAATTTTATGATATGCATATTTTACTACAATTAACAAAAAGCATAATCTTTTGAAATCAAGTGGAGCGGAGGTCAGGACTGTCTCAGTGAAACAGGACGGTCTCAGAGACTGCTGGCCTGAAGGCAGCTGCCTGACTTTCTCTCCTGCCCTCTGCTCCTAGACCTCTTGGTTAACGGTCTTTACTCGTGACAGTGTCTAGGACATAACTGTTTTCCTTGAATGAGCTGAGCCTTGAGAAGGTAGAAAGCAAATTCTACCCACATTCACTATAGGGCATCTGCCTGACAGGGGTGGTTCTGATCTTGCTCTTGCCTCACCCAGCCTCTCTAAAGAATGCTTTGCCCTTTGACAGGATGCTCACGAATTATTCCATGTCATTACCTCATCATTGGAAGATGAGCGAGACCGCCAGCCTCGGGTCACGCATTTGTTTGATGTGCATTCCCTGGAGGTAAACCATTAACATTTCCAACATGTTCTGTGCAGCTTGTGCATATTTAATAAGTATAGGAGAGGCAAGTGTAATCTTTGTACAACTTTAAACTCAAAAGTAATATTCAGTAAAAATCAGTGGTGGGAGTCAGGCCAGGGGAGGGTCTTAAACTATATGCTTTGCAGTTGGTGACTCTGATTAGGAGTGTCAAGGCTCTTTCAAGTGATTCATTGGTGCAATTTGTGTTAGCTTTGAGAAGAAAAAATGTATTATTTTTTCCTATTTAATACAGGGAAACAAGGGCCGTAGGAATGCTAAATGAGCCCCCATTTCCCTGTAACAGAATAAATATCGGGGGAGTTGATAAAAGTTAACCAGTAAAGATGAAAATATTCTGGAGAGAGGAAATATGTTTCTGTTGCATTTGATAAAGGAATATGCATAGTATCCAGCCAGATAGGCTAATTGAGTCCACCTTTAGAAATCCTGAGCTTTGTTAAAAGTTGATTTTTAGTGGTGTTATCAACACAGAAACTTGTAAGATGTAGGGGTGGGGTGAGGGTGGTAAAAGGGTTTATAGTAGGGTTTTCAGTCTGTTTTTTTTTTTTCCCCTACAGCAGCAGTCAGAAATAACTCCCAAACAAATTACCTGCCGCACAAGAGGTAGCCGTTTTCCATTGAAATATAACACATAAGACGTGTACTTTTAAGATATGATAATAATTTGCTTGTTTTAAAAATATTTTTTTTTCTGGTGACATATGGCCATCTTGAACTGTGATGTACTTGCAAAGGAACTTGCATTTTGGAAACAGCTTTACATGATTCTCTTGGTGTTCCCTTGTACCCCAGCCCAGCTTACTTTTCTCAAACTGGCTTATTTGTACTTCACACAAGGGCCTTTCTTTTTACCTTTTCAAATTGATCCTGGGAAGAACGTAATAAGCTGATGAATCTGTCGTGCCCTCAGCATTTCCAGTGTTGCCAAATTTTACTGCATATTACCACAGTCATTCTTAGAAGGAAATCGTTTTCTTAAGACTTAAAAAATACAATTAGCATATCAATTCCTCTGTGTAGTAATAGGAGCAAATATTTTCTCAGCCCATGCTGTTTGCCAGGCATTGCATTATCTCATTTAAGCTTCACTAAACAGCTCTACAAAGTTGATGATACTGGAGATGATGGGATAATAACTATCCCAATTTTTTGCAGACTGAGGCTTGCAGAGATGAAAGGCATTCCCAGGTCAGGTAGCCAATAAGAAGCAGAGCCAGAGCTGATCCCTGGGCTGCCTGACTCGAGCCTGGGCTTTTCACTGTGTTCTTTCCACTAACCCCCATTTTAGCCAACGAAAGACCCAGTTATTCAGAACTTGCTTATTCTGATTATTTCAGAAGATTTTATCTCACTTTATGGAATGTTCACTGGTGGTTTCCTTCTTTTGACATCTCAAACATTTTTTTGTAAAAAGACATTATTAAACACAAATTCCTTTTTTAAATGTGGCTTTACCCATTATACAGAAACCACTTGTAAAGATAGATCTGTGTAAAATTCTCCTATGAAGGAATGGGATGTCTTTTGGATGAAAGTCAATGAGGAAAGCTATTTCAATGTACTTTTTTTCTCCAGAGGAGGTTTCTACCACATTCTAGAAAGGAAGGTGAATGTTGAGCGTGGTGCCAAAGAACTGAAAGTGACATATCAAAAGACTTTTTGCATTCCAGGGTCACCTCACCCCACATCCAATCACTGGAAGTCTCAACATCCTTTTCATGGAAGACTCACTAGTAATATGGTCTGCAAACACTGTGAACACCAGGTAAATACAATTCCAACATTTGATATTTCCAAAAGTTAGGATTCTTGAAAGGACCTAGAGAGTAAGCTGACATTGGTCACTGGTGTTGGTGACTACCTGGCATCTACACACTGGTGGGTGGACTGGCTGCCCCATTTTGGTCAGTGTTGATATACCATTTGATCCTCAGATGGCATCTTCTGCACCAAGAGCAGCAGACCCACTGCGGATTGGCAGGGTCTCGAGTCTTGTGGTTGAGTCTGTGCTAATGGTCGATATAGTAGATTCTAGGGCTGTTTTTTTTCCCCTTTGCCTTTGAAGTTTTAAAATAACTTTTTATTTTATGTTCTGTGCAGCTTGTGCATATTTGTTGAAAATTTCCAACATCATACAAAAATAGAGAATTGTACAACTATCATCCCAATTCATTTTATTTTATTTTATTTTTTCACAGCCATTACTGAGTCTGGGATCAGTCAACTTTATAACGTTTTCATTGCCCCCTAAAAAAACTCCATACTTATTAGCAGCCTCTCCCCATTCTTTCCATCCCCCTGTTCCTTGTCAGCCATGAATCTACCTGTCTCTGTGGAATTACATATTCAGGATACTTCATATAAATGGAATCATGTAATGTATGGCCTTTTGTGTCTGGCTTCTTTCAGTTAGCATAATATTTCCAAGGTTATTCCATATTGTGGTATGAATTAGTACTTTGTTCCTTTTATTATTAAATAATATTGCATTACATGGATCTACAGCTTTTTTTTTTTTTTTTTTGGATCTACAGCATTTTTATCCATTCATCAGATGATAAGCATTTGGATTGTTAACACTTTTTGGCTATTATGAATAATGTTGCTGTGAACATTTACATACAAGTTTTTGTGTGGACATGTATATTCATTTCAATTATATACCTCAGAGTAGAATTGCTAGCTTAGATGGTAACTCTGTTTAACCTTTTGAGGAACTGCCAGACTGTTTTCCAAAGTGGTTGTGCCATTTTACATTCCCAACTGCAGTGTATGAAAGGTTTCAGTTTCTCCACAGCCTCACCCACACTTGTACTGTCTGACATTTTGGTTCTAGCCTTCCAACTGAGTGCAAAGTAGTATCTCATTGTGGCTTTTTCCCCAGCATTATTGAGCTCTAATCAACAATAAAAATGGTATATATTTAGGGTATACAAAGTGATGATTTGATATATGTATGCATTGTGAAATGATGACAATCAATCTCAAGCTAATTAACATACCCATCGCCTCATACGTATGTGATTGTGTGTCTGTGCATGTGTGCCTGTGCTTGTATGTGGTGAGAACACTCAAGATCTACTTTCTTAGCATATTTCAAGAATACAATACAGTATTATTAACTGTAGTCACCGTGCTGTACGTTAACTCCCCAGAACTTACTCGTCTTATAACTGAAGGTTTGCATCTTTGAGCAACATCTCCCCACCTTCCCAGCCCCTGGCAGCCACCATCTACTCTGCGTCTGTGAGTTTGACTTTTCTAGATTTTATATAGGTATGAGATCAGGCAGCGTTTCTCTTTCTATGTCTGGCTTATTTCACACAGTAGATATCCTCCAGATTCATCCATGTTGTCACAGATGGTAGGACTTACTCTTTGATGGCTGAATAATATTCCATTATTCATGTTTACCACATTTTCTCGTTCATCTGTCTGTGGACATTCCATATCTTGGCTATAGTGAATAATGCTACAATGAACATTGTTTTGCAGATATATCTTTGAGATCCTGATTTCATTTCCTTTGGATATATACCTAGGAATGGTATTGTTAGTTCATATAGTAATTCTATGCTTAACTTTTTGAGGAACCTCCATACTGTTTTCCATTTACATTCCCACCAACAGTGTGCAAGAGTTGCCTTCTCTCCACACCCTTGCCAACACTTGTTACATGCTGTTTGTTTGTTTGTTTGTTTTTTGTCTTTTTTTGTTTTAAAACGGAGTCTCACTCTGTGGCACCCAGGCTGGAGTGCAGTAGCGCCATCTTGGCTCACTGCAACCTCTGCCTCCTGGATTCAAGGTTAAAGTGATTCTCCCACCTCAGTCTCCCAGTAGCTGCAACTACAGGCACCCACCAACATGCCCAGCTAATCTTTTGTACTTTTAGTAGAGACAGGGTTTCACCATGTTGACCAGGCTCGTCTTGAACTCCTATCTCGGCCTCCCAAAGTGCTGGGATTATAGGCATGAGCCATCATGCCTGGCACATGCTTTTTGGTAATAGCCATCCTAATAGGTGTAAGGTGATAGTTCTTTGTGGTTTTATTTGCATTTCCTTGACGATTAGTGATATTGAGTGCCTTTTCATATACCTGCTGGCCATTTGTATGTCTTTTTTTGGAAAGTGTCTATTCAGGTCCTTTGCCCATTTGTTAATCATGTTACTTGTTTTTGTTTTTTTTGTTTTTTTTTTTGCTGTTGGCTCATATGAGTTCCTTATATATTTTGGATATTAATACCTTATCAGATATATGGTTTGCTAATATTTTCTCCCATTCCATATGTTGCTTTTTCATTTTGCTGATTGTTTCCTTTGCTGTGTCATTGCAGTGCTGAGTGGCATTACCTTGAAGACTAATATATTGAATGTTTTTTTAAAAATAAGGTTCATATATTAAAAGATATGTAAGATATGTTAAGGAACTGTAATCTATAAGTTGACTATTCATCTTTTTTCTTGCATTTTATTTGTTTTGATATTATTGTAAGTGGAATTAAAATTTTTTTATTTTCAAATTGTTTGCCACTAGTATGTAGGCATACAGTTGTTTATGTATTGATCTTATATCTTGAGATATTATAAACATTAATTACTTCTAGAAGCTGTGGAAGTTTTATTATATATTCTTAGCATTCTCTGTGTATGTAAACAGTCATGTTGCTTATGAATGGAAATAGTTTTAGCTCTTCCTTTCCAGTCCAGTCTTTATTCCTTTTTTTTTCCTTTGCCTTATTTTCCTGGCTAAGACTTCTGGTACAAAGTTAAATCAGAGTGATGATAGCAGACATCTTTGCTTTCTTTCAAATCTTCTGAAGCAAGTATTTGGTGTTTCATAATTAAGTATGATATTAGCTTTAGGTTTTAGTATACCCCTTTGTCATACTGAGAAAGTTCCCTTCTGTTCCTAGTTTGCTAATAATTTGTGTAATAGTGATTGAATTTTGTCATGCTTTTTCTGCATCTATTGAGATAATCATATTTGGTTCTCTTCTTCTGTTAACATAGTGAATTACAGTGATTGATTTTTTCTAATGTTAAACCAGGCTTTTATTTCTAGGATAAACCCCACTTGATCGTGATGCTTTATTCTTTTTATATTATTGAATTTGATTTGCTAATATTTCCTAAAGGATATTAGTATCTATGTTTATGAGGAATATTGTTCTTACACCTTCTTCTCTTGTGATGTCTTTGTCAGGTTTTGTTATAAGAATTATACTAGCCTCATAAAATAGGCTGGAAAATGTTCCCTCCTCTGTTTACTGAAAGCTTTTGTTTAATATTGGTATTATTTCTTCCTTTAGTGTTTGCTGAACTATGTTTTTCTTTAGCTGTATTTCTGCTATTTTTTCAAACTTTGTTATTGAATACAAGCATATGTATTGTGATGAGTTGACTCATCTTGCCATGATAAATTGTCCCTCTTCATCTCTGCTAAGACTCCTTTACTTGAAATCTATTTAAATGATTCATTTTTAATCTAGCTAATGTTTATCTGATAATTTCTTTCTGTTATTTTTGGCCTTTGTATTTAAAGTGTAGCTTTTTAGACAGCGTATAATGGGTCTTGCTTTTTATCCATCTTGACAATCTTTTAGTTGGAATGTTTAGTCCATTTACATTTAGTGTAAGTATTGATATGGTTAGATTTAGGTCTGCCATTTTACCATTTGTTTTCTGTTTGTCTTACATATTTTCTTGTTCCTCTGTTCCTCCTTCACTGGCTTCTTTCAGGTTAATGAAATCCTTTTTAGTATTCCGTTTTAATACCTTTGTTGGGCTTTTAGCTTTACTCTTGTGTGTTTGTGTGTGTGGTGCGTGTGTGTAATTACCTTATGCAATTTTACCTTATCACATTCTATTTGAGTTAATATTATACTTCATGTAAAATACTGGAATATTACAAAAGTATAGTTCTGTTACCCCAGCCTTTGTGCTATTGTACATATATTATAAACCCCGCAATACTGTGTCATAGTTTTTGCTTTAAATGGTTATGTGTGTTTTATTTCATTTCCTTTGGATATATACCCAGAAGTGGTATTGCTAGTTCATATAGTTCTGTTCTTAACTTTTTGAAGGTCCTCCATACCATTTCCCATACTAGTTGCACCAGCCAGGTGTGGTGGCTCACGCCTGTAATCCCAGAACTTTGGGAGGCCAAGGTGGGTGGATCACAAGGTCAGGGGTTCAAGACCAGCCTGGCCAACATGATGAAACCCCATCTCTACTCAAAATACAAAAATTAGCCGGTCATGGTGGCACACGCCTGTAATCCCAGCTATTCGGGAGGCTGAGGCAGGAGAATGGCTTGAACCTGGGAGGTGGAGGTTGTGGTGAGCTGAGATCAAGCCACTGTACTCCAGCCTGGGCAACAGAGGGAGACGCTGTCTCAAAAAAGAAAAACATAGTTGCACCAATTTACATTCCCAACAATAGTGTGCAAGAGTTACCTTCTATTAAAGAAATTAATAGAAAAAACTATATCACTTGTTGTTCTCAGTCTTTCTTGTAGATCAAAATTCATTTGATGTATTTTCCCCTTCAGCCTAAAAACATCCTTTTATCATTTCCTATAGGTGGACTGGTGACAGATACACTTAGATTTCATTTACATGAAAATTTTTGTTTTGCCTTCATTTTTGAAGGATAGTACTGCTGGATATAGAACTTTGGGTTGACAGTGGTGCCATTGTTTTTCTTTGGTTTATTTTAAATTCATCACTTTAAGGACATTGTTCTATTGTTTTCAGGCCTCCATTTTTTCAGTCAGTGTTATTTATATAATTCTCTTTTATGTGAAGTCTCATTTCTTTTTCTTCTGCTTACACTGCTTACAAGATTTTCTCTTTATTTTTATTCATGCTGTGCATATGTGTGGTTTTCTTTGTATTTATCTTGTTGGGTTTGCTGAGTTTCTTAAATCTGTGCTTTTTTTTTTTAACCAAATTTGAAAATTCTTGGCCATTATTTTTTCAACAAAGATTTTATACCCATTTTTCATTTGTTAGTTTACTTAATGTGGCCCCACAGGTCACTGAGGTCTTGTTCAATTTTCTTCAATCTTTTTCTGTGTGTTCTTTAAATTAGATCATTTCTATTGACTTGTCTTCATGTTCACTGTTTCACTGTTCACTGATACTGATTTTTTCCTTTTCTTTTCTTTTCTTTTCTTTTTTTTTTTTTTGAGATAGGGTCTTAGCTCTGTCACCCATGCTGGAGTGCAATAATGTGATCATAGCTCACTGCAGCCTCAATGTCCCAAGCTGAAGTCATCCTCCCACCTTAGCCCCCTGAGCAGCTGGGACTACAAGAGTGTGCCACCACAGCCAGCTGATTTTTTTTTTTTTTTTTTTTTTTGTGTGTGTGTGGAGGCAGTGTCTCACTGTGTTGCTCAGGTTGGTCCTGAACTCCTGGGCTCAAGCAGTTCTCCCACTTCAGCCTCCCAAAGTGCTGGGATTGTAAGTGTGATCCACCATGCCTGGCCTGATTCTTTTATCATCTCCAATCTGTGCCTCTGCAAATTTTACATTGTAGTCATTGTTTTTAGTTATAGAATTTCCATTTCCTTCTTTGTAGTAGTTTCCATTGTTGTTCTGAGATTGTCGATTTGTTCATTCATTGTCACTGTATATTTTCCTTTACATCTTTGAGCGTATTTATGATACATCTGTGAGGTCCTTGTGTGCTGACTTCTTTGTATTTTATGTTTAGTAATTTTTTATTGTGTTCTTAACATCATAGTAGAGACAGAGAGAGTAGAGATTCTGTTCATTTCTCAGAAGAAAAATTAATTTTCTTCTGGCCTGCAGTTAACCCAGGTGGGCTCAAACTCAATTCTGTCTTCCTACATTGGGCAGCAAAACCTCTGCTCAGTTTTTTTAGCTTCCAGCTGCTACTTTTTGCCAGGCTCCCTGGAGTTTCCACCTGTGCACATGTGGTTCAGGGATCAGCCCTGGAAATGAACAGAGTTTAGGTATAAACTGTGGGGTTCATCCCCTCCATGTCTCCTTTCTTCCTGGGATTTCCCTTGATCTCCCACCAACCCTGATTCTTGAACTCTGTCGTCTGACCAGTCAGAGCTTTTTTGCCACTCAGCACCACATCAACTGGGAAAAAAAGCCACAAACACACATACCTCGTCCATGGAATTCCGTTTTTCCAAGAGTTGACTTCTTTTCCATTTCTGCCTGTTTTTGGTAGCTCTCTGTTCATTCAAATAGTCTTATTTTGGTCCAGACTTTACAATTGTTCTCTCAAGGAAGGTTAATCTACCCAAGCACCTCTGCCATCACCAAAAGCAGGAACTCTCTCACCCTACTTCATCGTCTGCTTTTTTGCAATGAATAATCTAACATGAACATCTTTCCACATGGTCATACGTTCTGCATTTTGTTTAACATAGTATTTCATTCTGAGAGCATGCTCTAATTTATTAAATCATTCGCTAGAAGTTTCACATACAGTCATGTGCTGCATAGTGATATTTTGGTCAATGACAAACCACATATATGATGATGGTCTCCTAAGATTATAATACTTTATTTTTACGGTGCCTTTTCTATGTTTTGATACACAAATACTGCCCATTGTGTTACAGTTGCTTACAGCATTCAGTACGGTAACATGTTGTAAGATTTGTAGCCTAGGAGCAGTAGCTATACCATATAGCCTAGGTGTGTAGTAGGATGCACCATCTAGGTATTCGTAAATGCGTTCTGTGATGACAAAATGACGAATGACAGTTGACGAAATGTGTCATTGACACAATGACGAATTTGCCTAAGGATGCATTTTCAGAATGTATCCCCATTGTTAAGTGACGCTGACTGTATTCAGACTTTTGCTATTATCAGTAATGTTGATGAATATCCTTGTAGTTATGCCCATGGTTATTTCCTTAAAATAAAATCCCAAAATTATTGCTGAGTCAGGTATGTAATCTTTCAGTTGTTCCAAGTGATTCTTTAGTATTATTGTACCTCTTATGTTTACGAGGTTGTTTTAATAGAATTTGATTCTAATATAATAGAACTCCATTTACTATGTTAATGTTGGCAATCTCAGTATTAAACTGTTTCATAGTCATATCTTCCATCTTTAAAACTTTGAATTAAACCTAAATCTTTCATGGATTTTCTGCAATATTTGTTTCAGAGTCCTGTTCGATTTGATACCTTTGATAGCCTTTCACTAAGTATTCCAGCTGCCACGTGGGTATGTACTGATTTATGGTCTATTTGGAGTTTGTTTCAAAGACATTTCAATTTGAAAGGGCTTTGAGGCATTTTCTGTGGCTCAGGCACTATGTGTTATTCAGATCCATGGTTGGTTGAACTGCATCTTTAATATGTGGCATGATTATGGGAGAGCGGAAGAGGAATGGTTTTTCTTTTGCTCCAGAAATTTTGGCTTTTTTAATACACACACACACTAACCTCAAATTCAGAGATGCCTAAAACGGCATGAAGTCCACAAGTTTGTGCAGTTACATCCTCATGCTCTAGAATTTGTTAGCAGTAGCAGTCTAGGATGCTTTGAGCCCCACATTTGTCCAGGAAACATCCAGTTGTTACTATAAAACTTTATTGCTTGCATACATCAAAATAAAGCTCTGGTCTTCTCACTGCCATCTGTTGATAGTTTCAGTATAGCTGTCCTTTGAATTGTAGTAATTTTCTTCTTCTCATGCTGTAGGGTCACCCATTGACCCTGGACCACTGCCTTCACCACTTCATCTCATCAGAATCAGTGCGGGATGTTGTGTGTGACAACTGTACAAAGGTATGCATTTAACCCCAAATGTTATCTCTCAGCCTGCCTTTGTCTGCTGATGTAGCGCCTCTCACACCAGTGACCCTGAGCTCTTCTGACTGTACCCAGTGGGTCTTTCAGCCACTTCTATTTCTCCCTAATTTGGTTTGGACATTGGCAGCCCATGGACCAAATCTCTTTCCCAGATGAGTTTTGTTTCATGCACAGTGTTTAAAGAATAAACTTTAGCCAGGCATGGTGGCATGCACCTGTAATCCCAGCTACTCGGGAGGCTGAGGCAGAAGAATCGCTTGAACCCTGCAGGCAGAGGCTGCAGTGAGCCAGGATCGTGCCATTGCACTCCAGCCTGGGCAACAGAGTGAGACTCCATCTCAAAAAAAAAAGAATAAACTTAACTGTCACACTGAGATGAGATGAGACATGCGCTCTCCAATTTGCTGCAGCTGCCTCCAATCCCATTTGTTTTACACCTTCCTTTTCACCTGTGCTACCTGCCTGACTTCCCTCAGTAGCCAAGTTTCCCCTCTGACTCAAGAGGAGCTGTATGGAACAGAATTTCCAAAAACAGGGAACAGAATAGATGACATGCTAGTGTCAGAGCTTCAGCTTTCACTCTTCATGTTCTCTTCCCTCTGCTGTTTCTGTTATTTAATGACTCAGAGGGATCAGGGAAAACAATTCACAAATCACTGGGCAGCCGAGTTCATTTCAGCAGGTAGCAGTCAAGTGCCAGTTGTGTGCCACTATAACACCACCGTGGTCTGCAGCTCTCCATAGCTGTGCTATTTTAGGCATTTCTGCAGAGAACTATTTCTTTTATTTCAGATTGAAGCCAAGGGAACACTGAACGGGGAAAAGGTGGAACACCAGAGGACCACTTTTGTTAAACAGTTAAAACTAGGGAAGGTGAGCCCACACCACACACCCTGTTGGCTTTGTTTTGAGGACTCCACGTGTCTTGCCCTGAAACAACTCGGTTCTCCCGGTTTCTCTTCCACCTGCAGCTCCCTCAGTGTCTGTGCATCCACCTACAGCGGCTGAGCTGGTCCAGCCATGGCACGCCTCTGAAGCGGCACGAGCACGTGCAGTTCAATGAGTTCCTGATGATGGACATTTACAAGTACCACCTCCTTGGACATAAACCCAGTCAGCACAACCCCAAACTAAACAAGAACCCAGGACCTACCCCAGAACCCAGTCAACACAACCCTAAACTGAACAAGAACCCAGGGCCTACACTGGAGCTGCAGGACGGGCTGGCAGCCCCCAAACCAGGTGTGTGCACAAGGAGCCGACGCAGCAGGAATTTTCAGCACAGAGAAAAGCAGTTTGGCATCACCACCTTCTGGGTCCCTTATGTCATGAGCACAAGGCTTGTACAATGGTCGTTTAAATTCTTGAGAACAGCAGGATTGGGGGTGGAAGAAGGAAGGTTTCTTAGAAGAGGTTAAAATTATGTAGTAGTGAGATGTATCATTTTTGAAACCATATTCCAGATGAAAAAGTACAGAGAGAAATGCTTAAAATTGCAGCCTTGCCTTCTGATCTTTCCACTAAATGATATAATCATTGGCTCACATCATTCCAGTGAATCTTTTTCTTTTTCCTTTTGCAGTTGTGTCATTTCCTGTCAGTACAGGAAATATGGGGAGGACAGGTTCTGGCTAAAGGTCACTGAGCCTCTTCTGTGGGTTGAAGTGACTTCTTTTTTTTTTTTTTTTTTTTTTTAAGATGGGGTTTCACCGTGATGGCCAGGCTGGTCTTGAACTCCTGACCTCAGGTGATCCACCCACCTCGGCCTCCCAGAGTGCTAGGATTACAGGCGTGAGCCACTGCGCCTGGCTGAAATGACTTTACTGAATTCTGTATCTGATTCCGTTACTGCCCTCAGCTGAGGTCTCAGTTAAGCCAGGTAACTATTATCACCCTCGGTCTTACTGATAAGAATGTGGAGGCTCCACAGGGTTGGATGATTAGTCCAAGGGCAAACACCACATGGGAGAACTGGCCCTAGAATGGAGGGTTGGGCTGTCTTCTAAAGGTGTCTCATGTGACACACTGAGTTCTTTAGAGTTAGAGATGAGGAAAACCCACTCACTTTAAGGCTCACAGCCTGAACTCCCGCACCTGCCTAATGCCCCCAGTTGGGTCTGGATCATCTCATACCTCGTACTTTCCTATTTTCGGGTCCCTTACTCCTTTTGTTCTTTTTGTGCATGGCCTGACACCTCATCATGTCAGGGAGACCGTGTTTTCCTCTTTCTCGTCAAGTCACTAGATTAACATCAGAAAGAGATGAGGTAGGGAGGAGACTCAGGCTCAGTCCTTGGCCCTGGTTTTAAATAAAAGACCTCTTCACCCCAGCTTCCCCCTCTCCTGGGCTGGGGTGCAGGTTTGCTAATGTTGAGAGCATGCTGGCTGTGGTTAAAGATGCCAGCAGTAGGGCCAGTTATGGTGGCTCACACCTGTAATCCCAGCACTTTGGGAGACTGAGGTGGGAGGATTGCTTGAACCCAGAAGTTTGAGGCTGCAGTGAGCTGTGATCATGCCACTGTGCTCCAGCCTGGGCAACAGAGCAAGATCCTGTCTCAAAAAAAAAAAAAAAAAAATGTCATCGGTAAACTACTTGGTACATAAAGGCCTCCAAAAATGGCACTTGAAAAGACATGTAAATATGGCCTTATTTATCTATATCCATAAACATGGATTAATGCTGTTACATGTTGGTGTTCATTAAAAGCTGACAGAATTAAAGAAAATAGCATGCTTAGATCAGTGGTTCTCAACTTGGAGGGGTTTTGCTTCTCAGGGGACATTGGGCAATGTCTGGTAACATTTTTGGTTGTCACTACTCGGAGAGGGGTGCTACTGGTGTCTAGTGGGTAGAGGCCAGAGATGCTGTTCAACATCCTGTAACGCACCGGACAGCCCCCACAACGAAGAATGATCCAGCCAGAACCGTCACGGTGCCACTGTTGAGAAACTTTGGTTTAGGTGGAAAGCCAGTAAATTAGCTACTGATTAACTTTGATACATGCCATTAGCAAACAGGGCTAGGAAGCTCAAAGATCCCAGGCTAGTTGTAAACCTGGAGCTAGATATGCTTTTCCTATTTGGGATTGAGACAGATTATCCCTATTTGGGATTAAGGATAAAGGGTAGATTATTTTATGAATCTATATAATATCAAGTGAAATACATTTTTTTCTTTGTAGTATTATGGGGCATTAACTTTCAAGGTAATCAAAACCAGGCTTTGTTTACAGAGCCACTGCTAGTTTTCATTGACTCGGGCCTTTTTCTCTTGCAGTTCTGAATCAGCCAGGGGCCCCTAAAACACAGATTTTTATGAATGGCGCCTGCTCCCCATCTTTATTGCCAACCCTGTCAGCGCCGATGACCTTCCCTCTCCCCGTTGTTCCTGACTACAGGTGAGCTGCCCTTGACAAGCCCCATCTTAGAGCTACCACTGCTCTTAGCTTCTAAAATTAGCTTTTCACAGAAACGAATTCAGGAAAGTGTAGAGGTTTATTTTTCATTTTAAGGTGAAGTTTCACGATTACACGTTCCTATTTATTTTTGTCCAAAATGGAAATCACTTTTAAACTAAGAATTTTTAAAGTACATAAAATTTACATATGCATAAGTGTGTATATATGTGTGTATGTATAAAATATAAAGAAAATTTAAAATTTCTTGGGATATCACCTAGAGATAGCCAATTAAACTTTTAGGGTCATGCACTCTGTAAAGTCATATGTGGGTATGTGAACACACATACAGTATAAACACATACACTCATATGATACAAACATTCACATATACTATATATATATATATATACTCATTGAATGGACATATTGCCATGCCAGTAAATACAGATCTGTATTTTAATAGCTGTGTAGCATTCGGTGGACTTGCCATTGTATTGCTCTCCTATTTAACATTAGGATTCTTTTGGTTTTGCCTATCAAGTCTTTTTTGTTAAAATTGTAAACCCCTGACGTGTTCCTGTCATTCAGCTCCTCCACATACCTCTTCCGGCTGATGGCAGTTGTCGTCCACCATGGAGACATGCACTCTGGACACTTTGTCACTTACCGACGGTCCCCACCTTCGGCCAGGAACCCTCTCTCACCCAGCAGCCAGTGGCTGTGGGTCTCCGATGACACTGTCCGCAAGGCCAGCCTGCAGGAGGTCCTGTCCTCCAGCGCCTACCTGCTGTTCTATGAGCGCGTCCTTTCCAGGATGCCGCACCAGAGCCAGGAGTACAAGTCTGAAGAATGACTCTGCTCTCCTGCGAGGCTAGAGCAGATGGCACTGTCTGCACTGTCCTGGAAAAAAGTAAAACTTACTGTGTGTGTGCAAGCAGCCCCACTAGAGCCTTCCAGCCTTCCGGTGTGTTCTAAGAGCAGGCTCCACCTGGGAGCCAGCCCCAATCCATACCAAATCAGGCTCCCTGAACAGCTCTGTTCGTGTGTGTACAAGGTACCATCATGTTGAGAAAGCATTCATTATGTCTAGAGTATCTTTTTACTCATCTGATGCAGGTAATTTAAAAAATTCAGATTCTTGAAGCTGCTCTTTTCATATTGTAATGTTAGGTGTTCTCAGAGGGGAGGTACCTTTGTCTGATCCTCTGACATTTCCACATAGATCTTTTATTTTTAATAAGCAGGCCCATAAAAATTGTTGACAAGAATTAGTGAAATTATTAAAGGCAACAATTTAGAAGAAAAAGTGCCTTTCACTTTTGATTGCTTTTGTAACACGTCCATTCTGAAATATTCCTTCCAGGTCACTCAAAGGACAGCAAGAGAACAGCTCAAAGTTGCCTAGAGAACACCCTCCTTTTTCTATGCCTTTTCTAACCTTTCCATTCTTTCTATGGAGTCAAGGATCATCTGCCAAATCTGCCCCCTGGGGAAACTCTTTCACTACTTTGTCAGTTCTAAGTGAAAAGCTTACTTGTTGCTTTTATCTTTTGTATATTGGACTAAGATGTTATTATAGTGTATTATAAAACTGTGAATAGCCAGAACTGAGCAGTATCTTTGGAACACCTGATTCCTCTGCTGTGGAAAACTCTTTCTTACACAAGGATCCACTGTGGGCGGTTATTTTTGTCTGTTTATTTATTGCCATGCAGAGCTCTTAAGGTTTACTGGTAGGAGCTTGGGGCTGTATAAAAAGACAATCTGTGCCCTGAGTTGAGAGCTGGCTGAGGAAGGAAGGGCTGACCATGGGGCTGCAGTCTCCCTGGACCTCAGTTTCTTCATTTGTGAAGTGAAGGGTTAGAGTGGATGACCAGCCCTTTCCACAAAAAGAAGAAAGCAGCTTTTGACTTTGCAACACGTAACTACAGCTGGCATCTAGTATTGTCGTGTTGCTCTAGGTCCATATTCTAAATTTATTCCTTTCCAGTAGCCTAATACAAAGAGAATGTATTGAGCACTTTCTTCCCTTTTCAGATAAGTCTCTGAATGCAGCCCAGGGCCAAAGGAATTTTGATGACACAGTAGTACCTGTTTTAAGCTAGATTTTTAATTTAAAAAAAAAATGGGTACCAAATTCAAACTGACTCATCAGAGATAAGATTTGGAATCAGACCTATCCAAAAGGTCCCCGGAGGCAAGGCTAAGACCTTTGCTTCCTCCACTGGGGGCGAGCTGGCAGACACACCAAACAGTGCCTTGGCAGCAGCTCAAGGTGCAGGAAGCCCTGGTGATCACTTGCCTGCTGGGCCCAGGCGGCACCCTGAGGACTCAGTAACTCTCGCTCTCAACAGAATAGACTCTGTAGGCTCTCCAGGCCCTGGGCGTCGGGGTGCAAGGGGCAGCTTGAATTGTGTGTCCATTCTGCACTCGCCCGCTGCAGACCTTGGCTTTGATGTTGAAATGAACGCACCTGTTTTACCCAAGTCTGGTGGAACAAATGCCCAATCATGTGACCTTAAAGTATACTGCAAAGCTGTAGCTTTAAGTGATTGCTGTTCTGCCACTGCTTACTCTTTGAAATCTACCATTAAAGAAAGATGGAGAAAAGGAGCTGAGGCTTGGAACATACGGTTGTAAGCAGATCTTTCTTTGGTCAGAGGCCAGGGTTTCAGCCAAGGCTGTAAATGTGAACAATATCTGTGCAAAGTCTTTTAACCTGACTTCTTTTGTGAATTATTAGGCATTAAGTAGCAGCCCAATAATCTGATTTCTAGTTTAAGTTATTTTCAAAGTAGGTATTCTTTTGGGGAAAACCTAAGTTAAACTAGTAGTTTTTGCCATAATAACTGCTGACATATGTATTTGCTAAAGGTACTTTTGTATCTGCTGTGTATTATAGCAATAAAATAATCATTTTGTTAGGAAAAAAATCACATGGTTTTCGTTATCTTTCTGAATTCTGCATTGTTACATAAATGCTTTAAACCTTTCTGTTCCCTGTTGGTAAAGGAAATGCCAGCTCCCTCTTAGAGTCAAGAGAGAAAGAAAAAAGAGAACTGTTAAAAACGTTTTTATTTTTTAGTAAGCAAAATTTTACGAAACGTCAAATTGACCCGTGGAGCCAGAACCTTCTTTCTCACAGGAAGACTGTGGTACCAGTGCGTGTTGGTCGGGTGGTTCATCATGAGTAAGCTCCCGTGGGCCAGCGGCAGCCTGACCACCGCCACCCTCCGAGAGGGGCTTTTCCCACGGGAATCCTTATGCCGGAAGACAAAGTCTCTACAGGCACCGAAGGAGACAGAGGCGATGGGGCTCCCAGGGGCCAGTTCTCTTTCATCGTCTCGGTGCTCCCCGATGTGGTCACAGCCATCTTTATACCTGGAATGAGAAAACAAGCCCAGCACATGAAAACCACCATCTCCTAAAACGCCAGCACTGCCAGCCCTCGTTTCCTCAGTGTGAAACTGCGCTCTGTGCACAGTTGTCTGTGCCATGTATCTGCGAGGGCTTGAGGTCCACAGCGGGCTCTAAGGTGAGCCAAGCCTGAAGGGGTTTGTTGACCTATTTGTTCATGTGACTTATTTATTATTTATTTATGAGACAGGGTCTCACTCTGTCACCCAGGCTGAAGTGCCTTGGCACAATCATAGCTCACTGCAGCCTTGACCTCCTGAGCTCAAGGGATCCTCCCACCTCAGCCTCCCAAGTAGCTGAGACTACAGGTACACACCACCCCACCTAGCTAATTTTTTTCTTTTGTAGAAGCAGGATTTTGCCATGTTACCCAGGCTGGTCTCCAACTCAGGCTCAAGCGATCCACTCTCCTTGGCCTCCCAAAGTGTTGGGATTACAGGCATAAGCCACCATGCCTGACCAGTTCATGTGCTTTAAAACTGAAAACACCCTCTCAGCAAACTGACACGAACAGAAAACCAAATACCACATTCTTGCTCATCAGCGGGTGTTGAACAATGATAACACATGAGCACAGGGAGGGGAACATCACACACTGGGGTCTGTTGGGGGGTGGCTAAGGGAGGGACAGTGGGGAGGTGGGGAGGGTAGGGAGGGATAACATGGGGAGAAATGCCAGATATAGGTGATGGGAGGATGGAGGCGGCAAACCACCTTGCCATGTATGTACCTATGCAACAATCCTGCATGATCTGCACATGTACCCCAGATCCTAAAGTACAAAATAAATAATTAAAAAAAAAATCCCAAAAACACCCAAAGCCAAAATCACATCTTACTGTAGCCCCCCTGGCTGATCTATGTAAGCCTTTATCACATGATTTCACCCTGCACTTAAAGGCCACATTCCATGTACGGTCTGGCCCGTGCCCACTTCTGAGCTCATGCCATCTCCTTCTTTCCCTCATTCACTCTTTCCAGCCATCCCAGTGGGATTTCTGCTTCACAGACACTCCAGAGTCCCTCTGCTCTTCCTCCAGATGTCTGTGGCTAGCACTCTCCATTTAGTTACCAGCTCAAACGCACTGCCTCAGCCCTCCTCTAAGCGCCCCATCTAAAGTGACCTTCCCTTAAACCCACCCAGGGTTCTCCACTAGGGTGATTCTGTCCCAGAGGACAGATATTGGGGGGTGGGAGACACTACTGGCATTTAGTGGATGGAGGCCAGGGATGTGCTCAACATCCTACAAGGCACAGGTCAGCCCCAACAACAAAGAATGATTGGGCCCCAAATGTCCACAGTGCTGCCGCTGAGAAACCTTTCCCTAAACACAAACCCCTCAGCCATTCTCAGTCAAACTGGCCTATAATGTTTTGCAAGATGGTTATTGCTGTCTGAAACTGTCTAGGGTAAGGCATGGTGGCTCACACCTGTAATCACAGCACTTTGGGAGGCCAAGGTGGGAGGATACATGAGCCCAGGAGTTTGAGACCAAGCCTTGGCAACAAAGAAAAACCTTGTCTCAAAAAGAGAAAGAAAGAAAGAAAGAATAAAAAGAGAAGGAAGTGTCTCATTTGACTGTATGTTCAGGAGTTAATCATCTCTCACTTCCTACTCCAGGAAGACCGATGCTGGCGCTGTTCCAGTCCTAGAGCCCCGGTGCACTAAAGAATGATGTGTACCAATGAACCAAATAGGGTGGAAACCTAAACACTTCCTTTTGGAGACAGAAGCCTTGAAACATTGAGTCCGCTAAACAAACAAGGTGTCGTCACCTGTTGACAAGCACAAAGTTGAAGGTCTGTCCAGTCACTCCAGAGACGCGATCCCGGATGTGCTCTAGAACTGGGATCCACGGCTTTGGAGACAGCGTGAGGCCTGAGAATGTGTAGGTCAGCCCAGCGTCGCCGTACGTTGCCTGCTTCCTGGGCACACTGTGCCACTTCCCGAACACCTGGACCCTGGCCAGCACCCCTGGGCAGAGGAAACATGGCAGTTCCTTTCCTCCCGACACCCCCTCCAGAAATCCAGACAGCACTCCAACCACCACGACCAGAAATCCAGTGTCCCACACACATGATCCCTGGGTATTGAAGTAAGACAGGAATAACATTTCCCTGTTATTCCATGCATTTTTTTTTTTTTTTTTTGGATACAGAGTCTCCCTTTGTCACCAGGCTGAAGTGCAATGGTGCAATCTCGGCTCACTGCAACCTCCGCCTCCCGAGTTCAAGTGATTCTCCTGCCTCAGCCTCCTGAGTAGCTGGGATTACAGGCATGCACCACCACGCCTGGCTAATTTTTGTATTTTTAGTAGAGCTGGGGTTTCACCAGGTTGGTCAGGCTGGTCTCAAACTCCTGACCTCATGATCCACCCGCCTCGGCCTCCCAAAGTGCTGGGATTATAGGCGTGAGCCACCGCATCCCACCTTTCCATGTGATTTAAACCCCTCCTCAATCATCATTTTGGCTTGCCCCAAATTTTCTTTTGTTTCGTTTTGAGACAGGGTCTTCCTGTGTCACCCAGGCTGGAGTGCAGTGGCACAATCTCAGTTCACTGCAACCTCCACCTCCCAGACTCCAGCAGTTTTCCCGCCTCAGCCTCCTGAATAGCTAGGACCATAGGGACATGCCACCATGCCTAGCTAACTTTTTTTGTAGACACACGGTTTTACCATGTTGCCTAGGCTGGTTTTGAACTCCTGGGCTCAAGTGGTCCACCCACCTTGGTCTCCCAAAGTGCTGGGATTACAGGTGTGCACCACTGCCCCCAGCCAATTGTCCCAAATGTTCATGTAAGAACAGTGAGTCTTGTCCTACCAGCAGGGAAACATGGTCCCGGGCTATTGTTTTAGTGAACACTGTAACTTAACTGCCTTAACTACAGTAAGAGCAGAATAAAGAGGCTGAAATTGAAGACAATAAAGTCAGTTTACAGGCTAGGATGGTTTTGCCAGCTGTGGACTAAGCGGGTGTGGTCCCATTAAAGATGGGGCTCACATAGCTGGGGTCTCTTGTGGGCATTTCTTTTTTTAAAGAGATGGTGAGCCAGGCATGCTGGCTCATGCATGCAATCCCAGCACTTTCAGAGGCCAAGGCAGGAGGACCACTCAAGACCAGAAATTCAGTTGACAGCTTGGGTAACATAGTGAGACCTACAAATAAGTTAAAAATTATCCAGGCTTGGTGGCGTAGGTCTGTGGTCCCAGCTACTTAGGATGCTGAGGCAGTCAAGGCTGCAGTGAACCAGGACTGTGTCCCTGCCCTCCAGCCTGGGCGACAGAGTGAGATCATCTCAAAGCATAAAAGAATACAGTGACAAGGGGTCTTGCTATGTTGCCCAGGCTGGACTTGAACTCCTGGCTTCAAGTGATCCTCCTGCCTCAGCCTCCAGAGTAGCTGAGATTACAGGTGTGTGTCACCATGCCTGGCGTGTGGGCTTTTCTTTTCTTGTTTTGTTTTGAGACAGAGTCTCACTCTGTTGCCCAGGCTGGAGTGCAGTGGCGCGATCCCAGCTCACTGCAACCTCTGCCTCCTGGGTTCAAATGATTCTCCTGCCTCAGCCTCCCGAGTAGCTGGGACTACAGGCATGTGCCACCATGCCCAGCTAATTTTTTTTTTTTTTTTGTATTTTAGTAGAATTGTATTTTAGGGGTTTCACCATGTTGGCCAGGCTGATCTGGAACTCCTGACCTCAAATGATTCACCTGCTCAGCCTCCCAAAGTGCTGGGATTACAGGTGTGAGCCACTACGTTCTGCCTCCTGTGGGCTTTTCTATGTCTCTCTGCCAGGTCCTTGTATCCTCATTACAGGGTACAGCTGTGGTTCTCAACATCTGCTCCCTGGGCCAGCGGCACCAGCAGCACCTGGAATCTCCTTAGAAACTAAACCACAGGTGGGGCCCAGCAATCCAAGTCCTGCCAACAGCAAGTCCACCGGGCGATGCTGAGAACCACCGGCATAGAGAAATTGCCTGGTTATCTGCCATCTCTCCTATGAGACCAGTGATTCGCAACCCTGACTGCCCATGAGAATCACCGGGAAGCTTTTTAAAAACACTAATGGTCAGCCTGCACTCGCAGCGATTCGGATTGAAGTGGTCTGCAGTAGAACCCAGCCCGTTTTTTCACTTTGTTTTGTAAACTTTTCCAGAAGATGCTCATCAGTCGCTAAGTGGAGATTCACTTGAGTCATCTATCAGCTCCCAGTGGACAAGCAAATCCAGTTTTTTTCAAGTTTATGTCCTAAGCACCTAAGGGGCTTAGCCCAGAGGTGCTCAGAGAACATTGGTTGAATCCATTAGTGAACCCATCAGTGAATAACAGATCCTGAGTTCAGATTTCTCCATACGACCATTAATTGCACCAAACAAGCCCTCAATACACACACACACACACACACACACACACACACACACACACACACACACACACACACCCCCTCTGCTTACCTGTAAAATATTCTACTTCTTTCTCCAACTCTTGGAAAATCTCATCTGCCTCAGCTTTGCTGAACAGCACTGTGTAACTGCAGTCCAGGCCCTCTGCCCGAATGTACCGCCAGGTGAGGCCTGTGGAGTGGCCTCCATTCCCCGGGGCCTCTCTCCTGGGCCTCTTCCTTGTGCTTTCTTGGTCTCCTCCCAACACAGCTGGCTCTTCTCCAGTTGCCTCTTGCTCCTCCCGCTTCCTCAAAAGGCCCCCTTGAGCCCCTTTCACCAGGAATCTATCCATCCCGTTCCCACAGGAAAGAAGGGACGTCAGTGGTGAGGCCAAGACAGAGACTGCTCAAGTTCTGTCCTCAGTGCAAAAATCAGTTTGTCCAAGAGGTCTCACAGCAACATTCCTAGTTCTACGTTTTCATTTTAAAGTTTAAAACCACGCCCTAGAAAGGAAGCAGAAGATGTTAAAGCCGCAAGGGACCCTCGGGACAATCTGATCCAGGGTCTCCCACGTCCACCTGTGCATCAGAATCAGCTGGCTAGCCTGCAGAAACCCAGAGCTCTGCACTCCTCGTCCAAGCACCGGAATTGTTAAAGAACCCCCCGGGAATTCGCAAGCCACAGCTAAACTTAGAAACTACAATCCAAGCCCTCATTTTGCAGAAGGGGAAACTGCTGCACAGAGAGGGAAAGGAGTTTGCCCAAAGTCAACTGGTTACCCCTTTTATGGAGGAGGGACCAGTAACTGAGCTCGCGGCCCCCACACCAGTGTTAAAACAGGTCAGTCTCGTGATGCTCAAACGGAGACGATTCAGAAAGGAGACGCAAAGCGGTAAACGCGGGTAAACTGCACGCCAAATTCTGATATTACTGCAACACGTGCGTGGGGTGGAGGTGGCGAGAGCGCTCTAGAATCTCAGCCCCTGCGCAACTCGGAATCCCACAGATCCCTGGGAGCGAAAAAGACGCGACCCCGCGAATCGGCCGCGTCATTTCCGGAGCGCGCTGGGAACTGCCGGCAAGGGCTCAAAGCAAGCAGCCAGACGGCCCTCTGGCGCCACCTGCCGGCCTTCCCCGTGCGTGGCACGCACTGCCGCGTTCCGGTTGATCATCTGTCTGTTCCGTCACTGCTGAGGATCACCGTTTAAGTGAGAACTGCGGTTTGGTGTCAGGTCTTTCTGGGGATTACTTCGGTGTCCGGAAAGGACGTTGGGCCACCTATATATTGTCGCGAGTGGGAGCACGAGTTCAGTCGGACATCGTGGCTTCCATTTCTATCTCCTCCGCCCTGGCTGTGTGGGCTCCCACAGGTCAGCTCACCTCTCTGGGGTTGAGTTGCCTCATCTGTGAGTGGGAGCTACAGCACCTATGTCATGAGAGCACCTGAGGAGACGACAGGATGCTCTGTCCTCTAAATAAACGTCGGCTCCATTATGGCTCCTGTTTTTTGTTTTCTTTTTTGTTGTTCTTGTTTCATTTTTTGAGACAGGATCTCACTCTGTTGCCCAAGCTTAAATGCAATGGCGTGATCACGGCTCACTGAAGCCTTGAGCTCCTGGGTTCAAGTGATCCTCCCGTCTCAGCCTCTGGAGTAGCTGGGACTATAGGCACACCCCACCCTACCCAGCTAATTTTCTTTTTTTAAGTAGAGATGGGGTCTTGCTGTGTTGCCCAGGCTGGTCTCCAACTCCTGGGCTCAAGTGATCCTCCCACCTGGGCCTCCCAAATTGTTAGGATTACAAGCGTGAGCCACCATGACAAGCTCCTAATTTTTACTTACTCTCTGTCTCCCCTCCTCTCGTCCCTCAATGGAACATAAGCTCCATGAGATTGGAGGCTTTATTTTGACAAGTTCTGACAAACATACAGTATTGTATGATCTCCACCACAATCAAGATCTAGGACAGTTCCATCCCTCCATAAAACTGCTCCGGCCTCTTATTTATCAGCTTGCCCCATCACGCAGCGTCAGCAACCACTGATCTGTCTTCTCTCCCTATAGTTTTGCCTTTTCCAGAATTTCATATATGTGGAATTGCTATGGTTTGAATATTTGTCCTTCCAAAATCCATGTTGAAATTTAATCCCCAATGTGACACTACTGAGAGGTGGGGCCTTTAAGAGGTGATTGGGACATGAGGACCCTGTCCTCATAAATGAATTCATAGATGAATGGTTACCATGGGAGTGGGACTGGTGGCTTTACAAAAGGAAGAAGAGACACCTGAGCTAGCACACTCAGGCCCCTCGCGGTGCGATGCCCTGCATGGCTCCAGGACTCAGCGGGGTCCCCACCAGCAAGAGGGTTTTCACCAGATGCAGCCCCTCAACCTCGGCCCTCTCAGACTCTATGAGAAATACATTCCTTTTGTCAACAAATTACCTGGTTTCAGGTATTCTAAGAAATGGAAAACAGAATGAGCCAGGAATCCTAAAATACATATAGCATTTGTGTGACTTCTTTCACTTAAGCATATTACTTTTAATATTTATTTACCTTTTTTTTTTTTTTTTTTTTGAGACAAGATCTGGCTCTATTGTTCAGGCTGGAGTACAGTGGCATGATGTCAGGGCACTGCAACCTTCACTTCCCAGGCTCAAGTGATCCTCTCACCTCAGCCTCCAAGCAGCTGGGTCTACAGGCATGCAGCTCTACACCCAGCTAATTTCTGTATTTTTTGTACAGATGGGGTTTTGCCATGTTGCCCAGGCTGATCTGCCTTGTCTTCAGCTGGTGAGCTGAAGCAATCTGCCTGCCTTGGCCTCCCAAAGTGCTGGGATTACAGTCATGAGCCACTGTGCCCGGCCGTATACTCACTTGTGTATCACCTGTTTGTTCCTTTCTATTACTGGTATAGTCAGGGTGCCCCACAGGAGTGGGTCCCATATTAGGGTTGTTTGCTGGTTTTAGGCTACTATGAGCAAAATCCCTATAAACATTCACATACAAGCTTTTGTGTGAATATAGATTTTCATTTCCCTTGGGTAAATGTCTAGGCTTGGGAGTGCTGGGTCACATGCTAAGTGTATGCTTCCCTGAATACAAAACTGTGGAACTGTTTTTTCAAAGTGGCTCTAAGGGCAAATGATTTTCAGCTCTGAGCCTGTCCCCCTTCTTAGACGTCAGCTCCTTGTCCTAGGCACTGGGACACACCAGCAACAAGAAGGAGCAAGTTCCTTTCTTCACTCTGGTTACAACTGGAGATGGAGACAGAAACACAAGAGGAAACAATAAATAATATGCTGTCTCTAAAGAAATTGTATAAAGGCCAGGCGCGGAACTTTGGGAGGCTGAGGCGGGTGGATTGCCTGAGCTCAGGAGTTAGAGACCAGCCTGGGCAACATGGTGAAACCCCATCTCTGCTAAAATACAAAATATTGGCTGGGCGTAGCAGTGTGTGCCTGCAGTCCCAGGTACTTGGGAGGCTGAGGCAGGAGAATTGCTAGAACTCGGCAGGCAGAAGTTGCTGTGAGCTGAGATTATGCCACTGCACTCCAGCCTGGGTGACAGAGAGAGACTCCATCTCTAAAAAAAAAACAAAGAAAGAAAAGAAATTGTATAAAAAGAAAAAATAAGTAAATAAATAAGATGCTTTTGTCTAGTACAGCAGCTATAGAGCGATGGGCTAGAAAGTGGGGCAGGTGGAGAAGACCTTTTCAGGGAAAGATC
Organism: Cheracebus regulus; assembly: GCA_963574635.1. Taxonomy (NCBI): domain Eukaryota; kingdom Metazoa; phylum Chordata; class Mammalia; order Primates; family Pitheciidae; genus Cheracebus; species Cheracebus regulus. Next base: position 55,718 of record CAUYQU010052449.1, read on the forward strand.
CTGAGCTGAGACCTGAGGCTTTCCAGGCCAGGGCACGGTGAAGCAAGGGTGTGCAGGCCACAGGGGGATAAGCTGGGTGTGTCCAGCAAATGTGCCTGGAGCTGGATTCGTAGTGGGAGCTTCCATCGGAGAGGAAGCAGCATTGAGAGCTGGGTAGGAAGCTGGGGTTTATTCTAAGCCTATTTGGAAAGCATAGACGGGTTTTAACTCAAGGATTGTCTTTTTTTCTTTTTGTTTGTTTTTAGACAGGGTCTTGCTCTGTTGCCCAGGCTGGGGTGCAATGGCGCAATCTCAGCTCACTGCAGCTTCCACCTCCCGAGTTCAAGTGATTCTCCTGCCTTAGCCTCCGGAGTAGTTGGGATTACAAGTGCATGCCACCACACCTAATTTTTGTATTTTTAGTAGAGATGGGTTTTCGCCATGTTGGCCAGGCTGGTCTCGAACTCCTGGGCTGAAGCGATTCGCTCCTCCCTTTGGCCTCCCAAAGTGCTGGAATTACAGACGTGAGCCACAGCACTGGGCCAGCCCCGGGTATTGTCATGATATAAAAATCTCTCTCTAGAAAGGAGAACACTTCCCAGCTGGTCTTCTGTAGCCAGGAGATGCAAGAGCAGCAGTTGAATTTGAGGTTTGTTTTGGAGAAAGAACCAAAGGGAGATATGGATGGTTTGGATGTGAGGGAGGGAAAGAGAATCCTAAGTGTATTAGTAGTGGTGGGGAGGAGGCACGGTGGTGTCATTTGGAGAATAAATCGTTAGGGTTTAACCTCTATGACCCAAAAGTCTCCCACAAGCCTGATACATTAGGCAAAATGTTTGACTGCTCTAAGCCTTAGTTTATCGTCATAAAATAGGCCATGAAAATTTTGTGAGATAATGTATATAACAGTTCAACAAATACTATTATATCTTTTGTGTGTTTGTTTTGTTTTTGAGATGGAGTCTCACTCTGTCACCCAGGCTGGAGTGCAGTGGTGCAATCTCGGCTCACTGCAACCTCCACCTCCCGGGTTCAAGCGATTCTCCAGCCTCAGCCTCCCGAGTAGCTGGGATTACCGGCGCGCGCCACCACGCACGGCTAATTTTTGTATTTTTAGTAGAGACGAGGTCTCACCATGTTGGCCAGGCTAGTCTGGAACTCCTGACCTCAGGCGATCCACCTGCCTCGGATTACAGTGTTGGGATAACAGGCCAGAGCCATCAAGCCTGGACAGTACTATTTTTTTTTTTTTTAATTTAAAGACGGGGTTTCACCATGTTGGTCAGGGTGGTCTTGAACTCCCGACCTCAGGTGATCCGCCCGCCTTGGCCTCCAAAGTGCTTGGATTACAGGCGTGAGCCACCACGCCCGGCCGACAGTACTACTAGACTGTTCACTGCACTCCCACAACACCCCTAAGGGGCAGGCACTTTTCTCCCCCAACCCCCCACACCGCCCCAGAGACGGTCTCGCTCTGTCGCCCAGGCTGGAGTGCAATGGCACGATCAAAGCTCACTACAGCTGCGACCTTTTGGCCTCAAGCGATCCTCCCGCCAGGGCCTCCCAAAGCCCTAGGATTACAGGCATGCGCCACCGTCCCCGGGTTTTTTTTGTTGCAGCTGAGCCTGGAGAGACTTTCCAATGGGCAGAGTTGAGCTGAAGGCACAAAGCGAATGAAATAATAGGCCCGGGGGCACCGTTGCAAGCCCCACCTCCTGCCAGGGCCTTTGCAAGGCAGCCCCTCCCGCACATGCGCACTAGGTCTTCCACAGCCCCCCGCCCACAGCAAAGCCCCCCGCTTGGAGCATGCGCGGGCCGCTTGGCGCCAATTGCTGACCGCGACAGCCAGGACCAGCTTCGCGGGTTCCCAAGCGACGCGCATTCGCTGCCTCCTCGGCTCCGGGATGATCGGCCAGAAGACGCTCTACTCCTTCTTCTCCCCTAGCCCCGCCAGGAAGCGACGCGTCCCCAGCCCTGAGCCGGCTGATCTGGGGACGGGCGTGGTGGCCGTGGCTGAAGAGAGCGGAGATGCGGCGGTGAGGCGCGGCGTGGGGCCGGGGCTGGGGTGGTGAAGGGGGCGGAAGGTGGTGGGCCCCGTCTGACAGGGCGTGCAGGAGCGCGCCTCTGACTCTGTACCCTGGCTCCCCTTTCCAAACAGCCTCCACGTGTTCAAAACAGCCGCCGCGGTCCCCCCTTGGGCCGCCATGCTGAGGGGTCAGCCAATGGGAACGCGCCTTGGCGCCCAGCGCGCCAATCCGCGCGGCGTAGGCCCGCCTTGCTCAGCGCGCTGTCCATTCAGAAGAGAGGGGGGCGGGACCCAGAGGGAAGGTTTTTGCCGCGAAAAGGCCACGTGGGGACGCGGGAGGCGGGTCTGGCGGAGGCGGGGCGACTCTGTGCAGGGTCCCCGGTCCCTGCGATACCCCTCGGGACCCCGCGGGGACGCCTCCCAGCCCCTCTCCCCGCTCCAGTTTAGAACCTAATTCCCAATTCCCGGACCAGGCCTAGCCTTGGGCTCCTATTGTCCGGTTTTGCTGAGTCCTACTCCACAAATGGTCATCTTCTGCTTTGGGCTGTGGGGGTTGGGCCGGAAGCTGCGGACGCCTGGGAAGGGGCCGCTGCAGTTCTGGAGCCGCCTCTGCGGGGACTCCTTGCAGGCCAGTCCCGCCAAGAAGGCACGGGCCGAGCAGGATGAGTCCGGGACGCCAC